>BDDA01000063.1:69366-81653 GCA_001662385.1 Chlamydomonas asymmetrica
CCGCCATGATGCTCATGACAGGCGAGTATAGGGCTGTGAATGACTCTGTGGATGCACTCTGTAGTTGACTGTGAATGACCATGGTATTGGCATGATTGACTGGGTGGCAGTACGATGTGGGAGACCGACAGGCAGCGTCAGCAATTGTGCAGGGTAGACAGTGCCGGCTGCGGTTCGCACCATCACGCCGGTGGTGGGGGCAGCAGACTGTCCTTGCTAAACGGATGGTCACCGAGTCAAGCCCTCCCAACCCTAGCCCAGACACCATGGTGATCCGTCATGTCCACGCATGGAAGAAGCATTGAAGGATTGTGAATCCATACCACGTACGCTTGGCGTGAGCTGCTGTCCCGCCCGACGACGTTAGGAACTCTGACAGCACTGGGAGAGCAATCCATGCGTGCCATTGATCATGCTGCTGCGGGGCCTGCAGCGCAGCAGCGCTTCGTGGGCGCTTACGAGCGGCGCCGCAGTTGCTGTTCCGTCGGCTGTGCGCAGCGCAGCGCCGTTCGCCGCAGCCGCTCGCTGCCGCCCTCGCCAATCTTTTCGCTGCTGGGTGTGCTTGCTTGCTGTGCAGGCGACCACGACGACCGCGTCGTGCCGCTCCACTCTTTCAAGCTGATGGCCACGCTGCAGTACAACCTGGTGAAGGGCCCGGAGGCGCAGGCGGCCGGCGTGCCGCAGCGCAACCCGCTCATCATCCGCATCGACGTGCGTGCGGGGCACGGCGCCGGCAAGCCCACCGCGATGGTGATTGCGGAGGCCGCCGACATGTTTGGCTTTGCGGCCAAGTGCACTGGAGCCAAGTGGGTGGATACGTCGGCCTAAGCGCAATGCAGCGTACCGCGACGTACGTGCGTGTTCTACCCGTGACATGCTCCCGATGGGAAGCTGGCGGGATTTTGCTGCCCGGTCCATTTCTCCACACGTGTTGTGCCTATCACTCTCACATCACTTTCGCCTTTCGGTAAGACGCTTGCTCTGTGTGGGCAACGTACGCGCATGCATACATGTGGTCAGCACCACCACCTCACTAAGTTCCCAGTGAGCTTCAGTATGAAGAAACTGATGGCGGACGGACCCACCTGCGAACGCAACCAACATCTACATGTGATGGCCTCGCAGAGATGCCCCATGCATGAGAAGTCACGCGTGTGCAATTTTGATGGTGAGCCCGCATGCATCCGCTGTGGTGCGCCTCATGCGGCGGTCGTTTCACGAGAGTTAGCCAGCAGCTGGTGGCGCCGAACCGCGCTCAAGAGCATTCGGCATTTTCCCGACCTTTTTGTGTTTCGGTCCATGCCCGTGCTCACGCCTGCACACGTGATGGGTACACCAACGGGCCGCCTGAGCATATCTCTCAGGCTTCGGTTTCATGAACAATGAATCCATTTGAACGCGACCTACATCCATATGGTCTCATTTCAGTGGCGCACACATGCTCTCGCAAGTGCGGTCCTGGTGCGCGAGCCTACGTATGCCTGAGAGGCTGAGAGTGGGAGGGCCTCGTGCGGCAGGCTTCCACTTGTGGGTGGCAAGACTGGTCCAGAGCGAAGAAATGTTGCGGGACGTGCGAGCCTCTGTGAGTGAGGGGGTATGTGATTGGCGTTGTGCAGGAGGCGGCATGATGTGGCAGCAGCAGGTGGCCTCAGGAGTCAGGGTCTGCTACAACAGCACTTAAGCTGTTACGGTAGCGTTTGGCCGTGTCCCATGCGCCACACCTGATCGATTGTTCGCCACACAATCCACACGTCATGCGCCTCACCTCTCTGTGACTGCATCCCTTGATTGCCTGCACCCTCATCTGCATCCTAGTCCACCGCTGGCTGGCGAAGCCATTGCAGTGCTGCACCTGTAATGATTTGTACGCTATGTAAACTGGTACGTGTTATTGGGTCATTAGGTGCAGAGCTTGCAGGCAAATCCAACGGGGCATAGGTTACATGTAAGGGAGGAGTACGTACAGAGCGAGACAAGTTTGGCGCGTGTGTATGCGGCTTATGTGGTTGCGTCAGGCGCCCAGATCACGGTCTAGGATACCGTACACTGCGTTGGCGTGAAAGAATCCTGTAGCATGTATGTGCGAGTGCAAATTTCAGGTGCAGGTGTGAGATATACACTCAACGCATAACCCTGACACAGCTCATGACAGGCCTTGATCAGTTGTTGCTTACGTTAGGTGCCGTCATAGGGCAGGACTCGCAGTACGGAGGAGCACCACAGGGCACAGAGCGCGTTAGGCCGTGCAATCGGGTTCACCAGATGAGCGGACAGGGGATTAGATAAATATGGAAGGGAAAAAAAGTTGCGACCACACAGTCCTGCCTGGCAATCAAATGAATACAGTTTAAATCTTCCGAGTAAGGCTCTCAAGCTGTGCGGCGGTGATCGCACGCACACTCCAGCAAGACGCTCCAAACAGTCCAGTTCAAGAGTTTGCTCGATGACAGGGCTTGCCAGGCGGCGGCCTGGGCCAACGCAAGGCAGTCATAGGGCATGGGCATGGCGTCTCTAACCCCTGCACATCACGCACTCACGTCGGGCTTGCGTGTCGGGCAAGCTCGCCCCACTCACCAGGCCAACGAGCTGCTACCCGCTACTGGCGCCAGTTCAAGCCAGCAGCAGGCGCAGAGGTCATCTTGCCATGCACATGCATGCATGCTATGCTGAATTGTATGCTGACCAAGTGTGAAGGCGCGTTGCGCTGCGCAGGACGGGTCACGAGCGGCCTTCATGCGCGCAGGTCACCACGCCCACACAGAATAGCCATATCAGATGTGATCACATGCTTTGACTCACAAGCCTTTACATGCTGGTTGATTCTGCTGAGCTGAATGCCATGGTGACGATAATGCTGATGAAGATGCTGTTGGGTGATGTAGGATTATAGAAGATGCTCATGGCCAAGGGGGCCGCTCATAGATGCCATCTAACGTCTAATGGATCCAAGGTGCCATGCCAGAGGACATGCGATTCGATGCTTGATGCTCGGGGAGAGGTGGAAAGGTGCTGATGATGGCGCTGCATGCCGTACATGTCGTACATGCAAGCACGGCACTGTCAAGCACTGTCAGGTTGTTGTTGGTTATCGCTTGCTCACAGGCTGTCGCTTGCTCACAGGCTCTTCATGCCCGCCAGCTCCCTCAGCTGCTCCGCCAGCATGAACGTGATGGTCGTCTGCGGCCCCATGCGCGCGTAGTTGGCCAGCCAGCCCTTGAAGAAGGCCATGAAGCCCTCCTGACGCCACACGCGCATCGTCGTGGCCCACATGGTCGACTGCACGCCGGGCGCTGAGCTGGCGCCGGGCGCAGACGCGCCTGCACGTACGCCGACAGCGCCGCAAACGCTTACGAGCACTGGCAGGTGATGTACTGATTAGTACTAGGACCATGCTGCCACAGTATCGACTCAGTGTCCAACATACTGTGCCAACTGTACATGAGGTCTGTTGTTCGGCTCGTTTGGGTAGCGTTGAAGTGAAAGAAGAGCGCAGCACACAAAAGCACACAGCATGCAACAGGCAGGTCAGGGGTGCTTTGCAGCTGTTGCGCGAGCTTGCACGCTGGCCGCTGGCCCGGCCCTCGCATCGCATGCAACGCAGCGCACGCGTGCCAAGCCCCTGATCCTGCATTACAGCGCCTCGCTGCCTTAAACCCCAAACAATGTATTCGCGTGTCTCGGTGCGGGCTTCAAGAGTAGCAGAAGCAATTGATCAATCGACCTCAACTGGTCAGAGGGAGCCAGCCAGACATGGGCTATACATAGCAGCCGCTCACCCATGAACATGTAGGTCTTGACGACATCCGGCGGGTTGGTGGCGGTGGCCACGACCAGGCCCGCCATCATGCTGGCCGCCAGGTGGATCAGCGGGCCGTCCTTCAGCGGCGTCCAGCGCAGCACCGCATGCTTGGCCTCGTCGTACACGGCGCACTGAGAGGCGTTGAGCAGCGCCGCGCGCACCTGCGGGCCAGCAGAGAGGGGGCGAGATAGGGGCGCCCAGCAGCAACCATGCTGACAGACTGACAAATCAGATTCCCCATGCATTCATGGCTCTGGCAAGAATACAAATGGATCGCTAGAAATGCGGGTGTGACCATGTTGACAACAGCTCTTTCTTGATGTGATGTGGAATGCATTTATGCATGACAAATGGACCTCGCATGACTGCATGAGGCAAGTGGATTGTCGCAAGTGCCCGTAATGCGGATGCTACGCGCGTCCCAAGTGCGTGCAGCTTCATAGACCCATGTCTGACCCAGCAGGGGTTCATGCCAAGTGTGAATGCAAACTGCCTGGATCAACACTGGGGTGGGCATCGTCTGCTCGAACGCGCCTATCCCCGGTATCCCCGATCCCCTGCGGACGGTTTGAGGGTTTCCCCTTGTGCGCTCACCATGCCAGGCGTTGCGCCACGCCACAAGCCAAGCACGCCTTGCTGCTGGATGACTTGTCGGATGACGCCACCCGGGCTGAGCTGCACCCCCGGGGTCTTGGCCTGCATGCGTGTCTTGATGAGCTCCAAAGGGTTGGTCACTGCAGCGGCCAGCGCGCCACTGGCAATACCTACAAGCGTACAACCAGCGAGAGCCGAGCTGGCATTTCAGACGGATGTGTTCGGTGCACATCAGGGTTTTGACAGCGTTTTGGAGTCAGTTCGGCAGCGAAACTCAGCGCTCTGCACAGCTACTGAGCTCAGCTCTGCCCAGGACTGTATCTGAGGACTCTGAGAGGTCGGTACGTGGAGCCTGGCAAGCAGGATGTACTCAAGGGGCCACAATAGCTGTGGTACGGGAGTTACGCACGTTTTGAAAACGTGTGTGTACGTGTGTGTGTGCGCAGGGTGTACAGAGGCAGCCTTGGGCCTGGGCACACACCTGCACTACAGCCTAACTAGCTTCAGAGTCACAAACGGCACACTAGGTGCGCTTTGTCCAACAACCAGGTCTTCATCGTTCCGCACCACACCTACCCGCAGATACCTTCACGAACACGCTTGAGCGGGAAGTTGCGGTTGTGGTGTTGCTCAAAAGTCCATCCAAGCCATCCCTTAACGGTCCATATAGCCCAAGCCTGATACCTGCATCAATTGTCAGCGTTTAGACTTTGACTGTGCCGTTGATGAAGACCCATCATCACCTGCTGAGTCTGCTAGTCGCGCCAAACCTAAAAGCGGGAGCCAGGACGGACACGTGCATACCTCCGTATGTTAGTCCCCTGGCCACTGCTGGCGTCATTCCCTTGTACAGGCCGAGAACGCCTTGGGTCCTCACCACATCGATGGCCGTGCCGACCTGCAGATGGGTAAATTCTGTTATTTAGCTCCATACAAGGCATGCATTGTTGTGGTCACAGTTTGAGTGCAATGCTGCCAACCTACCATTCCAAGGCGGGGCGCTCCTGCGGCTGCACTCCGCTGTGCCAATTGCAGGCGGACTTTGACAACATCGATTGGGTTCGTGGCCACAGTTGCCCCGCTGACGCTCAAACCTGGATGAACACACCGGAAGGACCGTGTTTCAAACACATTTCTCTTATGTGGATGTGCGGCTTCACCACCGCAAGTTTGGCTTGCACACAGGCCTCACCTCCCACCAGCAGCTCTAGCGCAACGCCGCTGTTCTCTGGTACCTGTGCAGGAGAATTCCAGACTGTGTAAATCACAAAGACTGTGTGTGTGTCCATTTCAGGCATGTCAGCAAGACCGCCTCACATGGTGCACGATGGGCTGCGCGCCCGTGACCGTGACGGAAGACACAGCTGGGATAGCGGCCGCCATCACGCAGTCCAGGAGGAAAGAGGTAAAGTTTCGAAAAGGCGACGACTTTGAGTGAAGCTCTATATGACGATGAACTGAAGACTGTCTTTAAAGCGTTTTCAACCGATGGCATTTTGATGAATTCATCAGACCAGGTGCGGTAAACCTGCTATGTGTGGTTACATGCTCTGTGTGCATATCCAGTCCATCACTTCCTGCCATTTTGTCTAATACATTTTGTACTTGCATAAGCTAGACGCGCAACCTGTGTTACGGGCCTGCTGTGCTGCTGTTGCAGCCGACGCAAACCCAATCCTGCCCACTTAAAGCTTGTCACAGCTGGAGCTATGAAGCCAACCTGGGCTGGTATCGTGCTTGAAGCATAGGCAGCTGACTTGGGGCGACTGGTTTGAAAGGGAGCAGGTCCTGCTGACGAGGAGTTGCAGCGCTAACATGCACTACGAGTGCTCCTGCGGGTTCTCAGCTTCCACAGCCACAGCATTCTACAAACACTTATCAGCATCGAAAGGTATGCACACCTGCATAGGCCGTGTCACCCTGACTTGCGCACCTTCTTGGCTGCACGCACGTCTCGCATGGGCTTGCACATCTCTGTCACAGTCACGTCAGTGTCATGTCAGGCTGCTGCCCAACACCTAACGAAGAGTCCATGTGTGCTGTGCTATGCAGAGAGTGGAGAGACTCATACGCTGGTGCAGGCTAGGTACACTGATAAACAGAAGCACAAGAAAGCCACGGCGCAGGTACAGTGTATTTTTTCTGAGGCATGCAGCTAGATTGTAGTGCGTTGCAGCTGGAAGCTAACAGGGGCAGGATTAGGGTTTGCCGCTCGGTCAGCGCCGCAGCAACGCACCTCAATTATGTGTTTCCCCTTCTGCTTTGTTCAAAACCCAGGTGGACAAACCATCCAGCTCTGTCTCTGCTGCGGCCCCTCCTGCGCCTGAGCTGTCCAGTTGGGTGGATGAGTATCTTGTCGTCAGCGCCAGCGTCCCTGCAAGCACCTCTGGCCCTAGCGCCACTGCTGCGCAACAGCACGGCAGCTCGCAAGCTGCGTTGCCACCTGTGGCATTGTTGCCTATCTCAAGGAGCTCTGGAGTACTTTCATCAGGTTCTATAACTCCGTCCAAAAGCCTTACCAGCAAGCAAGGTAACCAACACCGCTGCGGTTTCTGGTATCTTGCGGAGCCAGATTCAGTGGTGTCTTGTGTGAATTGGCTTTGTGGTTGTTCCATGGAGCACCCTGAAGTTGCTTTCATATGACCTGTTTAAGTCGCTGTTGGCGGCTCCTCGCGTTGTTCTGGAACGCGACGCTGACCATTTGATTGTCCGGGCGCATTTGTGCAGATGAGGTTGAGGAAATCGACTGTCGCACGGCGCCTTCTGCTTCTGGGCCCTCCAAAATCAAACCCTCACGCATGTCCTCCTTCAGCCCCTGGCGCTGGTTCAGCAGCACCGCACCGCCACCTCCACCTATGCCCTCCGCCGCACCTGCCGTGGCCTCAGCGGAAGCTCCGCAGACACAGGCCGAGGTGCCTGCCATCGTGCCAGGGCCTGGCATCAAAGAGGGAGCTGACATGGTGGCCGCTGCATTTGGGACCGAAACAGCAGAAACAGCAGAAGCAGATGTTTTCCTTCCCGCCAGCCGTGCTGCCGTGGAGCCTGGTGCAGCAAGTGATGTTGCGGCGCGCTCCGCTACCCCACTGGCGGCAGGCGTACCAGCCAGTAGCTTTGCAACAGCTGCACGCAGTACAGAGCACCTTGAGAGGTTGATCACCTGGCAGGATGCCTGGGCCAGTGCGAGAGTGTTTGGCGGGGGGCTGTACGCCATCATCTGCCTGCATCAACTCTCCAAAGGTGGGAGCGTGAGACGGGGGGATCTCTCTGGCCTCTGGTGCTGTTCCTGACAGTGAAACACGATTTGCGCCTGCCTACATGCGACCGAAGCTGCACCACGACGGACGCGAATGCACACATTTTGTGCAGGCTCCACCGGCGCCGTGCAGCCCTCCACCGTGCTGTTTGCGGGCGCGTTCCTGTGGCTGCTGCGCAACCTGGTGGTGGGCGCGGTGCGCTCGTACCGCGCGGCGAACGACCCTGCGCTCATGGAGCAGCAGGAGCAGGAGGCCGCAGCGTCATCCTCCGACAAGGCCATAGCTGAGCAGGTGGGCAGGTGGCAGTGCAGGACTCCAGGACTGCAGGTGGCAGATGTACTGGGAAGGGGCGGGGCGTCATGTACGGCAGCATAGGGTGCGACATAGCTGGTATGGTGCGATCTGGGTGCGATTGAATAAGGCCAATAGGTATCATATTACCGCACATAGGCAACATGCGTGTCGGTGGGCTTTGCGCGCCGCGTTGCATACAGCCAGGCACAACCTATACCGCCGTCTGCATCTCACTGTAGTCTTCCTTACTGACACACATATCGTGGGTGGTGGTTGCGGCGGTCATGTGCGTGCAGGAGGATGCGCTTCAGGCGCGCGTGCGGGGCCTGCTGCTGCCCGCCGCAGAGCTGTGCGTCAACTACACCTCCGCGGCGGTGGTGCTGGTGCTGCGCCTGCTGTCGGGGCGGCGCGCCATCACGTCAGCGCTGGTGGCCGCCACGCTGTGGCTGTGCATGGTCATAGCAGAGCTGCGCATCATGAACCAGGTGAGGGCCATCTGGGTTGCGCCGTGGCAGTGCGTTCGTGGGCAATGTGAGGGTGTTGCTGCTGGCACAGCTGCTGCATTGTCCCTGAAGAGCACCGGTGTGTTGGTGGCATTGTGTTGCGTTGGTCCCCTGAACCACTGACCTGAAGCCCATCTGCCTGCCCATGTGGCAGCATTCACCACGTTGTTTTGTCAGTTCCTTTGGGGTCATCCTACTACTGTTGCCCGCTGTACGCATGCCTAATTGCCGATATGCTCAGCACACTGCGCAAACGCCCAGTGGCTGTGGTGTTGCCTGCCCGCTCATCATGACGTTGCCCGCTACACACACATGCACAAGCGTTCGAATTTCAAAACCTCCCCTGACCCGCCCTATTTGGCGTACGTGCGTGCGTGTTTGGTGTGCAGGCGACCTTCTGGGCGCTGCTGTACATATGCCTCTTCACAATCCCAGCTATCTACACGCGCCGCAACCAGTCCGCTGACTCAGCGGTGGAGGCGATCCTGCGCTTCGCCGCGCGCGTGCTCGTGAGCGGCACCCGCAACTCCTTCCTTGCCTCCACCGCCGTCGTCGCGGTGCTGATGGCGCTGCTGCCGCTCAACGTGGTGGTGCGTGCAACGGTGGCGCTCGGCGGCGGCTTTGCGGTGCTGGCGTGGCAGAGCCATGCGAGTGGCGGGCTCGCACCGCAACGCGTGACGCGTGACGAACGCTACATGCTGGCTGGGGAGCATGAGGACTGAATGCAGACGCAGCTTAAATCGCTGATTGTTGGTCGCCTGAGTGTCAGTAAACAGCCCTGTTGCTCCAGTGTGTGCTCAAGCCTCAAGGCCATTCATATAGCCGTGTTTTAATTGCGTTGTATATTATCCGCCAGACATACTCTGTTTTTGTGTTGGTCATGTCACATGGGAACCTGTCGGTGGAACGGTCCGTGCTCCCCACAAAGATGGGGACTAGGAGACAAGCCAAGTGCACCAACCTAGGCAAGGCTGAGCGAGAGGGCTCAACGCTGGACAACGAGTCATGCCAAAATGCACTGTACAAGTCATTGACCCAATTAGCAACCGTATACGGTATACGTCCGGGTGGTTTGGAATAGTTTAATTCGCCCTTGCAGCACTCGCGGTCACGGCACTGGGATTGGCTAGTTGGCAACGGTCTGGTATTTGGCACACAACTCTGTGCATGAGTCCATGATAGCAAGCAAGGCTTACATGCAGCTCGCCAGGCTTACAAGTTGTCAGCATCGGTCGTGAGTGCCTGACACCAAAAAGCATGTTGCAACGCACGCTCTGGACAAACACACAGCGTTGAAAGATGCGTCCGTCATGCACGTTCAGGTGGATGCATCGCCCCACACAAACCCTCAGAAGTGTGTTGTCCTTGCATGCAGGAAGTGCACAGGTAGGCGGCCCTCACCGGGGCAACGCAGGCCTAGTCCTGCGCACGGTTTTGGGATAATTTGTCACAACGTGAGCACTGCAGCGTCCGGCAGCGCACCCCTTTTTCTGTGGCGGGCATCCGTTTTGAATCGGCAGTGCAACACAGGCCGTTGATTCTTGTGAGGGCAATCAAGTGTGATTGTGGGTTTCAGGGCCAGGGCCTTCGGGCCAAGGCCTGTGCCATTTAGTGATATCCCCTGCACAGTGATTTCCCCTTCCACCGCAGTACCACTGCAGCTCAATGCCAGGCCTGTAAATAGCATTCGTCCACGTGTGATCAGGTTCAAGGCCAGGGCCAAGGCCTGGGCTTTTGAGTGATTTTTCCATCTGCACAGCAGTACCACGTGCTTTGCAGCTAAATACCAGACCCGTCAACTTGATTACGCAATTCATAAGGAATTTGTTTTTCTTTCACCATAAGCGAACCCACGTGGCTTCCCACCGACTGGATAGCTCTTTGCTCGTGAACCTCACTACCGGCAGCAATTGCAAGCATGCCTGCTGCTCTCTGCCTCCTGCACACAAGGCCCATCCGCAGCCAGTTTGAGCACCTTAAGAACCTCTTGGCGCTGCAAGGGCTCTCGGGGAATCGCTTGTCGGCGTTTGAGGGACGGCAGCACCTGCTGTGCACCTGCTGCGGCCCCTTGCGCACGCCGTCGACAGCCGTAGAGGTTGCTGAGGCAGCGGCTGGTTCCCCCAACGACGGAGATTGCAGGTTAGTATGTCGTTAATGTGTGCAGCAACCCCTGCTTTGCGTGGCACATAAGCAGATGTCCCCGAATTTCCCCGGGTAGTACTCCAAACGCTCTCGAACTGCGCACCTCAGCAAGTACCAGCAGTGTATGGCAGTGCGGTTCACAGAACCGCTTGAACGCAAGACAGCTTCAGCTAGGCCACCAGCTAAGAACCGCAACAGTTGGCAGTTGGCTTGGCCTGGCTCTTGGTGCGTGGAAGCAGATATGAACTAGAGACTGCGTGCACAACAAATGCAAGAGTTCAGGCAATGAGTTGTAGGTTTTGGTCCCACCTTCTGTGTGCTTCATGGCTGCTGGCTGACTTGCTTGCACAACCTGCCCTGAACGTCACCTGACAACAGGAACCAAGCCCTCAGGAAGTTCCATCGCGGCCTTCAGCTCTGCCAAAGCAGAACGGGCCAGTCCTTCTCTGTGGACGACGTGGTCCTCCTTGTTGGCAGCCTGGTCCACGAAGCGATGACTGCCGAAACACAGCCATCCCAGCGGAAAAACAATGCAGCAGCGAAAGCTGGCAGGCGGGCACACGCCAGAAGACCCGACTTCAGTCACTTGCATTTATTTAGCTGTAAGGAAGACTCTCTACGGGAATACGACCTTGACTCAGTCGTAGAGGAGGTTGAGGATGTGCCGACTGAACGGCAGCGGAAGCGCTCGATGCGCAAGCCGCGTATGCCCCACTTCCCACACGTTTCGGAGTGCATGACCGCAGGAGGCTGGGTGTGGCCGCCAGGTTGGTTGGTGGCGCAGCGGAACCCGGCACGGCGTAAGGCCGGCCAGACCAAGCAGCGCACAGCCGCGCGCGGTGCCCACCGAGCGTTTATGCGCAGCAGTGTACTGGAGTAGGCGGTGGCGAGGAATAATGCAGGGGTGCTAAACCGCGCTGCCTGCCTTTGGCGAGTGGGGACACGGACAGGTCAGGCGCCAACCATGACCGTGCGGCGTGCTTGCCACTGCTGCCACTGTCTTCGTGGCATGTATGCGTGCACAAGCGGACGTGCGCTAGATAGAACATGCAGGAGAGGCAAGGGCCGCCAGATATTCACATGGCACATTCATACTTTATCCGCACGCCAGGGGGTGCAAGCCCTGCATGCATAGGACACACCCGATTACGCCTTGCTGCTATAGCAGGGCTTTCATTTCATGAAATACCTGACAGTCTATGAGTCTATGACACATTCAAATTCTTCCCCTATTTCCTCTGTAATTCACCTTGATTGCTGCTAGGCTCAACAACATGCACAGTAGTGCACACACGACACACACCTTGCCGTTGTCAGGTGCATTCGCTACCTGACGCATATGCACATTGCACGGCCCCATGGGAATCACACTGCATGGCCCCACCGAAGTGAAGGCTTTAAAGCCACACTGTGTCTGCAACGGCATCTGCACCTCATACAGCGCGCGTGCTGTGCTGTGTGCGTGCTGCAGCTGTCGGTTTGCTCCATTTCACGCGGCCCAATCGTGCGGCGGAACACATGCGTGTTTGATCACTTCCTGTGCTTGTGCGCCCCCGCATCTCAGTACGGTGCCAGGCCCTCCCTAACCCTTTTTGTGCCCGCCATTTTGGGGGGCGGGGGCGGGGGGGGGGGGAGCAACAGCATTATATGCTTCACACTTTCATATACAACGGCGTACCGATACCCAATTTCATGGGTACA
>BDDA01000063.1:95131-124409 GCA_001662385.1 Chlamydomonas asymmetrica
ACAACTTCCTTCACAGCATTCCAAAATTCACCAACCCCTTCCATGCAGGGGTTCACGACACGGTCTGGGGGTTATGATACGAAATGTTTGCCGATCCACGATGTACAGATATAGATGGGTGCAGGGTAGCATTGGCATGCATTAAAGGCGCGCAAGTAAGGTGTGGGGGCAATACACAGCAGTCACTAGCTTGTGCTACGTCTGGCCACCGCGCACCGTGCACGGCGCGAGCATTCGAGTGCCCCCCCCCCCTGGGGGCCTGGGGCCGACCAGAAAACCCTGTCTAGATGAGCAGAACAATAGCCAGGAGGCTTTTATATGGATTACATTTCTTTCCGTGGAACATAGGGGAAAGGTCAGGGACATGTCAGTACACTCGTAGTCAGTCATGCCAAGGCGACCGCCTGCGGCCGAACCACAAGACGGAATCTGATGGCGACTCTCCTTGCTGTTCCTTTCACTGGTATGCAAAACGTTTAGTTGTCCAGCAGCCTCCTGAAACGTGAACCGCTTTTTGCAAACCAACCTCACTTGCGTGCTAGGGTTTAGGGTGTAGGGTTGAGACATGATGAGCCAGTTTCCTGATAACCTTTTGTTGAGCGAAGCCCAGAACGGCGTCTCATATCAAATTCGCTGTTTCATGGTTCTGACCGGCTAGGCAGCGCTCAATAGTGTTGGGAAGAGCCCATGGAAAGACCGCCAAGCGATTTAGGGCGGAGGTGGAAAAACACGCGTCAAGGGCTACACAGGCAAACTCGTCGATGGCCAACCCCTGAAATTCGGCGATTCGTGTATTCAAGGCCCATAAATGGCGTATCGTGAAACCCTGCTTCAATGAAAGAACCATGCACTTCGCTCACAAGGCACTTCACTCTGTTGCACTTGGTGGATCAATGGTGCTGTGACTGCTGCAGTCATGCATGCAGCAATTGCGCTGTCTCTCCACTCTCCAGCATTAAAGCCAACGCTACTCCATGCACTTGCGGGCGTATGCTGTTTGTGGCCGCAGCACTTGTCCTCACCGCAGCACTTGTCCTCGTGTGCACTGCCTGCTCTGTTGAACTTGCATGCCACTTGCTTGCTTCCTGCACAACGATGTTTCCATGCCACACGAATACACGATGGATTCCCCACCGCCACGACTGACCCCGTGCTGCGCACGAGACGTGTTGCCCCCGTCTTGCCCCGTGAATGCAGGCTGCGGCAAAGGCGTCCACACGCAGCAGCCAAGCTGATAGGAACCCCATGCTGCGCGGCCTGGACGGTCTGCTGCACCAGATGCGGGATGCGCGTATCAGCAAGCGCACGCGGCGCCGGAACTCGCACGGGTGAACGCCCCCGCGCACAGCGCGGGCGTGATAGGCCAGCGATTCAGGAATCAATGGAGGCCTGCCTGGGTGATGCCATCACCCCCCGAACTGTATATCCATTGCAGGAAATGCAGGTTTTGTGGAAAAACATGGCAGCATGTCAGTGCTGGTGTCTGCAAGGCCGGCAGCCTCCAGCAGGCAATGTTCTTCAGCGGCGCAAGCTGTGCCTCACCGGGAACTCAGCACCTCTCAGCATGTTTCTTCTGACGGCCGAGCCTGCATGGCAGGCGCGAGTTACTGTGTCAGGCCGCTGCCGTTGTGAGCACCCGCAGCACCGCCGCACAACCGACTGCTCAGTCCAGCAAGGTGCACGCATGCGCTCGTACTGCGTGCGGCAATCGTCCGTCCTGCTGCTTCGCTCTGCTTCCTGGCCTGGCTGCCACGCCTGGTTGCTGGTGCAACCACTGCTCGGCTCCCCGGCGCAGGCACTGACAACGAACACGCCAATTTTCCGTCGGCGCAGTGGCGACCATCTGACCCTAGCCGGCTCCCGTGTTTGCGTCAGCAGCGGTACATCCGCATTCCGCAGCGTATTATCCAGGAGGGCCATCCTTTTGGATGCTGGCCGCACGCGCTTGTGGTTGTGCCGCTGGTGCGTGCAGTGGTGGAGGAGCATCTGCCCGAGCCATGCGTGTGTGTGACCACTCCCCCCGGTGATGTGCAGCACCATGGCATGGTGAGTGCAAGGGGTTGGGCTGCAAAAGCTGCGCTTTGATGAAGGATGAAACCGCAGACCTGACCACTCGGCGGGGCTGCCAAGTGCCGATGTTGCAGGTTTGACTGTGCCTCACGCCACTGGGCATCTGAGCACAAAATCGCGTCGTGGTTGTCTGTGCCCTCAAGGGGCGTTGGGGCGGGTGGGACAAGCAAGCTTGTGCCGCCGTGCATATTCATGTATTCGCAACACATTTTGCTGTCATGCCCTCTGCTCGCGTGTCCCACCACAACGCTGCAGAGCGCGGAAGCCCTAATTTTGAGCAGGCTGCAGGGTACAGGCGGTGGCGACTGCAGCAACAAGACCTATCCTGCAAGCGACCTATCCTGGCTGCTTCAAGTACAGCTGGATTGAAGTCCGTATGCAGGCTGAACAACAAGAGCCAGCTGTTGTTCGGTTATGAAGACAAGGTCTGACATGCCTGCAGTGGACCAAGTCACAAATTTCCTGAGCAGCAGCTTCCATATCAACACATCTGTGCGCATGTCGGGATCCAATGCAACGTGCAGCATGTCGCTGGCCTCAACAGCATACACTCGAGGTGAAATTGGGCAGTGACACCTGAGTCGCGACCTATCCCGTCATGCTGGTGTGCTCGAAGCGGCCCAATCCTCACCACCGCAGCGGTGACCACTACGCTTGATCCCGTCCACGCTTGGTGCCTACTACGCTTGGTGCGGGGCTTTTGTTTTGGTACAAGGACACCAATGGTGGTTTCGTTTGCATTTGTGTTGGCAGCACTGGGAGTTGATGCAGTAGTCACATTTGGTACGTCCAGACTTTGTGGTCAACGTTGGCGGTGCCAGCAGCCTATTGCAGTATTCGGTCATCGCCGCTTTCGCTTGGCGGCGGTGGTACCGCATACCAGCGCATGCATGCAGTGCACATCGCTGCGCTAGAGGTCCGCGGGCCGCAGCCTCTCCCTCAGCAGCGCGCGGATGAGCTCCACCGGGATGAGCAGCGAGCGCGCCGGGTTGGAGAGGGCGGCGAGGTTGTCAGCGATGACGGCCTGCAGGTCGTGCAGCGACCAGCGCGGGTCGTCCGCGGTGGGCTCCCACACCTTGATCGTGGCGTCGATTCCTGCATGCACACATGAACAACACAGGGCGCGTTCACGCACGAACAGCACGCACGAACAACGTGCATGGGCAATGCGAGCACACGTCAGGGTGTGCCAGTAGGCACACACACACAGCGGGCGTCGACGATGGTTTGGCAACACCGAAATTCAACAATACGCTATGTTTTGGCATTCTTAATTCCTGACTGTGCTCGATGTCCCTCTCACTGTGCTCCCACACACAGAGCCAGAAGGTTGAGCAATCGGGCTACACTGACCGTGATCTGCATTGGCATGTACCTGACATTGCATTTAGGTAGGTGATTGTACAGTGGTTTTGACGAGAAGACGCTGGTAACTTTGTCCAAATTGTAAGCGTTGATGCAAAAGGGCCTCGCACCCTGTTGTTCCGTGGGGTCATGCATACATTTGCCTCATTGCAGTGTCAGTGTAGCGAGCAGCAAATGCAAACATATACAGCGCTGCCAGCTGTGTTTGGCACCATTCAGCGCAACAGCTACACCAGAGACAGTCGTGTGCGGTGCAGGCACATGCAAGATGTGGGGCCGATGATCCGAATACCAATCGCCAGCCAACTGGGTACAGTGCACGCATTACTATTCCACTGTACGTGGACTCACCCCCAGTGGCCAGCATGCAGCTGCCGGGGTGTGCAGCAAAGCAGTTGACGCTCCGCTGGTCTGCCCTGCACACGCGCACACGTGTACACGCGCATGCAATATGGTTATACGGCACACGGGTGCCATTACCGCCATGTTGCGGTTCAGGCATCGATGGGCATTGCAGCCCAGTTGCGGGCCAGAGACCCAGGAGTAGTGCAGGTCAGAGTTTGGAATCCGGGCATTTGCGCCTGCAGGTCGGCGCTCCTGTGCCGAACGCACCAGGACCTGCACAGGCTGCACATCCCTATCACCCACCGCACATGCACACACCCTGACCGCGCACGCGTTGCTGTGGTTGAGCTGCATGCAGGTTGTGGTGCCATAGCTGCTAAGCTGGCTCCCACAGCTCTCCCCGCCTGCCATTTCTGCGTCCCCCTACCAGTGCCCAGTGCCCTGTGTGTGGTCAAATGCACGAGTGATTGACTGTGGGCCAGGCCAGTCGGGCCTCTTGCTCAGCTGTCTGCGGGTAAACCAGCACGCGGCTTGACATAACCTCCCAACACACGTTCAGATGTGCAGTAATAGTCTCCACGCACCCACTTACCTGTGAGTGAGCAGCACCTCCGCAGAGTCCGCTGCCCACATGAAGAGCCGCCCGTCGTCCGAGCCCGACACGACGCACTCGCTGCGCGGCCCAAAGTACGCAACGTCCTTGATCGTGCGCTGGTTGCGGTGGCCGCAGTAGCGGCGCAGGTACTCAGTAACAGGGGTCGGCCAGGCCACATATCCTGAGGAAGGACCAAGCGGCGATACCAGTAGCAGCGGGACGACATCACAGAAACCCTGGCTTTAGATACCACTTAATAGCATAGTGTCTACCTCTTGCCCTTGTATTGAATAGGATATGCACAGATTGTACCAGGATTAACCCAGGGGTTGACCCAAGCAAAACGGTGAAAACTACAATACACCTCATGGGCTTGTGGGCACGCGCAGGCGGTGAGTCGTGTGCACATGAATGACTACACGCATGGTGCATAGCAGCACGTGGGGTTGTGTCACTTAGACCTTTGTCATGGACGCTCAGGGTCACATGCATGTAGGATCGTAGAGCACCGACCATCGCGACTAACCATGCTCATGACGTCACCCGCAGCACACCTGCATGCATGACCTGTTTGAGGTGGGCGGCAAATGATTTATGAGTGCACTGCCGGGCGCAATGCCAGCGCAGACACAGCCAGAGCATAATTGCCCTGCACAGCACCCTCTCAACCGCTGTGCAGGGGGCAAGGGGCTCACCAGGTGGGCGTGAGAAGGTGATAGCAAAGGGATCGTGGCGTGCCTCATCCTCCGGGTCGCGCCGTGCGTGACCATCCCACCGTCCCGCTGCAGCAGCAGGCTCACTCGCCTCAGCATGCGACCCTGAACTCGGTTGAGGCCCAGGCAGCGGTGCGCTTGACGGCGCAGCCGCCGCCATCACTACGCTGTTATGTTGATCACCGGCCATCCCGCTGCTGGGAGGACCGTTCATGACCCCGCTGGTGCTGCCACTGCCTCTATTGG
Organism: Chlamydomonas asymmetrica; assembly: GCA_001662385.1. NCBI lineage: Eukaryota > Viridiplantae > Chlorophyta > Chlorophyceae > Chlamydomonadales > Chlamydomonadaceae > Chlamydomonas > Chlamydomonas asymmetrica. The sequence continues at coordinate 100,466 of BDDA01000063.1, forward strand.
TGGGATCAACATCTGCAATCTGGCTGCTGTCCTGGTGCGGATCAGGGATGCCAGATGCTGCTTGCACACCCGATATCCCTGCCGTGGTTTGGTGTTCGCTCTCGGCATCGAATGCCATGCCCAGCCTTTCCAGGCGCTCTGCAAGCTGCTGCTCCTGATGCTGCTGTGGGTGCTGCTGCGGGGCTTGCGGCTGCGTGGCTTCCACAGAGTACTGCTGCTGTTGTTGTCGTTGCTCGAGCTGCTGCTCGTACTGCGGAGCAAGCTGGCGTGTGGACCAGAATGCTCGCCATCGCGACAAGCTGAGCTTTGCCGGTGGCGGCTCAGACGCATGGTGGCGATCGAAGGTTGGACGCTCGCTGGTGCTGCTAGCGCCGCCATCACTCGTTGTGCTGCTGCTGGCACCTCCCTCGCTGGTGGGGGCTGCTGCTGCCGCTGCCGCGCCGGGTGTCTGAGCCACAGACGGAGCGCCAGCTGCCGGTACGGGCTCCACGCCTTGAGCTGCTGCGTTGCTGGCGAAAGCATGGTGCCCGAAGCTGTTGGGTGCATCGGCGTGCCCCTGCCGCCCCTGCTGGTGCTGCAGCAACGCCGGCTGTCTTGCGCTGCCGCCCTGCACCTCCGGGCTTGACGCGAAGTCAGCAGGCTCACCGCCCGTATGTGTCACCGCAGCAACAGTCATGGCCCAGCTGTCGTGAAAGCGTATTGCATCAAGCGCGCTGGCGTGCATGCCAAACATTGGCATCTGAGCAGCCTGTTCCTGTGTTCCAGCCTGCCCTGCCTGATGCTGTTGTTCAGGACAGGGTTGGGGTTCGGGGTCTACATGAGACGCGGGAGTGTGCTGCTGCACACGCGCCTGCTGCTCACGCTGCAGGATTGGCTGCCACGGGTGCGGGTAGCTGCTTGCGTGGATGCTGCCGCTGTCCGTGCCCTGCTCGCTGCCGCCGCCGCAGCTTGATACCGCGCGGGTCTCCCCATTAGCACTGCTCCTGCCAGTGCTCACAAACCCATTCCACACCACATCGCCTGTACAGCCGTGATGGGCCCTTGCCTGCCCACTGCTTGGTCCATTTGGGTGTTCGTGGCTGCCGTGACCAGCAACAGGGCGGTCTGCTGTGGTGTCCGGTGCTCTGCAGGCAGGAGGGCTGGTCGATGGTGCGGCGCTTTGCCCTGCTGCGGCGACAGAAGCAGCAGCAGCGGTGGCGGCGGTGACGGTGTCGCGGTCCCCAGCGCTAGGCGACACGCGGTAGGAGGTGCTAGCGCTGTCACGAGTGCACGAGGATGCGGGGGACGAGGGGGAGCAGGGCGATGCGGCGCCATACGCGTGCTGTCCGCCGCCAGCGCGGCCCGCAGCCTTCGCATGATCAAACGCATAGATGTGGTCGCCTGCACGCGTGCAGGACATTTCGTCAGTCATTTGTCATGCGCCATCGACTCCGGCTGATGAGTATTAGCTATCGTTCCTGTCTTGGTTTTCAGGCAGGCACGGGCTCTGACCTCCTGCACATTCATCCTGCACTATCACCCTCAGTCCTCACCCAAATCGATTGGCTGATTTAGTGAGATGAGGCTAGCCACCACCTCATGGCCTCGCAAGCCAGCAGCGGCTTGTGGCTTGCAACAGTGTGCTGAACGCCAGTACATTGGCACGTGCACGTTGCCGCAACGTGACGTGTCGAGTAAGAAGTAACCCATGCATCTGCGTGACCCACATCGCACACGCATGTCGCATCTGTGCGTTTTGGGTGTGGTTACACGCTCAGGTTCGTATGCTTGAAGCTTTCTTGACCAAGACCAGTACTCTCCAATCCGGATCAGGACTGATAAAGTGATAAGTGATAACACTTACGGCAGCGAGTCAAACGACAACGGCCAAGAGCCAACGTTCGCCCAACTAGCAGTCAACAAGTGTGATACGCCCCGGAGGCGGTGACTCACCCAGGTAGCTGCACAGCAGCTGCGTCCCGGTGTGGTCAAAGGTGAGGGAGGTGATGGTGCGTGTGAGGCCCCTCACGGGCTCCGACTGGTACATGCACAACAGGCCGCGAGGGGCCCTGCATGCATGCACCAACACGCGCATGTGTGTGGCGGGGCTTACATGCCTAACGATGCGGCGACCAGGCGCCTGACGATCATGGCGGGGGCGCGATGTGGGTGCGCACGTGCACAGCATGCAGGAATGCGGTGCGCGTCCGAAAACCCATGTGGGTCAGCCACGGAAGCAGCATCCTGCAGCATCGTGATGTGCGCATCCACTTCAGCGTCCACTTGCAGGTACTAACAGTGCAACAACTACTACAACTACTACTACAACTACTTCTACTACTACTACTATCAGACGCTATGTTGTACATGCACCAAAAGCACCGGCCAGGCATGCAGCGGGCATAATGGGTTGTGGCCTTGTGGAACCGGTCCAGTTGAGTGAGGCCTGGCAGGATGTGCACGTTCTTCCCGCATGCAAATGTTTGCGGACAGTCGTGCCCATGCCGCCATGCCTGAGCTTGTCGACCGCATGGCAGCGGCTGGGAGGTGAGAGCGTGCACGGTCAGCGCGAGCACGCACCTTCCGCGGAGGAGCGTGCCGCACTGCACGCGGCCTCCCGAAGGAGCGGCCGCGGCGCCGGCGCTGCGACCGTCCGCGACGCGCACATCGTACACGCACGCGTAGCCGTGGTGGCCGCCTGCCGCCAGGTGGTGGTGGTGCGTGGGCTCGAGGGAGATGGAGTGGATCGCACGGCCGCTTGACGACTCTAGGGGCGCGACGATGCATGCGCCTTGCCTGCCACGCAACAGCAACGCGGCCACGCAGCCGTGCGCTGATTGGCAGACTGGCTTGCAGAAAGGCAGCATTCTGGTTAGGGACGTCCCTCTTGGGGTGTTCAATACTAACACTATGTCACTGTCTGTTAATGTGCGCGTCATGACACCACCCAGACACCACCTGCCACTTTACTGCTTAGCGTCTGCATGTCCCATACATTGACGCATAAGGCATGCACATGACAATGACGCTCGATGTCACGCCCTGCATGCACCTGGCACCCACCTGTTTCGTGCGCGCATATCAAACAGCCGCACGGAGCCGTCTCCGCTACAGGAGTAGACGCAGCAGGGGCTGGCCGTATCGACCGCCAGCTTATGCGCGACGCCGGTGTGGCCTGCGTAGGTGAAGGATGACCCCACCTCGATGTTCGACAGGCGTACAAGCCCGTCAGCTCCGCAGGTCACCACCAGGTGAGGGTGGAGCGGAAGCTGCTTTATGCAGAACACGTTGCCCATGTGACTGCAACCGATGGCACATGCACAGCCAGCAGTGACCGTGGGTCAGGTGAAACTTATTGATGCCAGGCTATCAGCTGCGAGCAAAGCACGATGCAGGTGTGTGTTGCCCACTTCAGGTTACGTGCTGACACGGTTCAATCCATTATTGCCAACGTTGTGTGACTAGACCAGCGCTCACCCACTGTGGAACGATGTTTGCAGACTGCCTGCGCCGCGCCACACATGTATGCTGCAGTCATCCCCAGAGCTGAGCAGCAGGTTCCCGTCGCTGCTAAACTCCACGCAATTCACGCAACCGTCGTGGCCCGAGAGCACACGCGTTATTTGCAATCGCCCGCACGTGTTCTGGTGGGCAAGCACACGCCCTGCTAGCGCCTTAGCTCCAAGCAAACCCTCGCTGCGCAAACGCTCCAGCAAGCAAAGGTTGCTAGCTGCTGATGCGCTGTGGTTGGGCGCCATTCCGCTAACTGCTTGTCAGACACGCTGGCACGCAGTGTTCAGATGTTGTAACTCGACATGGGACAGAGGTGTATGAGGACCGATGTTTTAGGATGGGTGTTCACGGCGCTTCTTGCCACAACTTGAGCTATGCCCTACCCGTCTATGTGCCAACATGTGTTGCAACAGTTGGTTTGGGCGGGAACGCAGCGGTCCCTGGAAAGCAGGCGGGTTACAACAGGAAGGGTAAATTTAGGCTGCAAAATCTGTGCGCTGCTTTTAAAGATACTACCAGCGCGCCGTGGCGAAACCAATTCGGATGTTGTTGTTGGGAGGGCCAAGCGCAGCTACGCCCACAGCTACACGGTGCCGCAAATACCCAATCCATACAATTACGTAGCAGAGGTAATCATCAGACACGATGCACACTGACACTCTGATGTGGGCGAGCTGAAGTGTTGCACCCTCAGATGGTGCACCCTGCCACGGAGCAAAGCTCGGAGCTGCCAGATGCGGTATGGCACACGATACAGCGACAGCTGTTCAGCCTGAGGGACTTTGTAGCTCTGGCCTGCACTTCCCAGCGCCTGTACCTGCTGGCACTCGATCTGGAGCCACAGCTCGGTGAGCTTCTTCTGGTCATAGAATTGCAGTTCTCGGCACGGCACGTTCACCAACAAAACAACCCCTCTTTGGTCTTTAAATTATCGCGTTGCTGGATATGCAGGGCTGTATGTTCAGCAGAAAGCATGCCAAGCGCAAGCTGTGGAGGCTGTATGCAGTGGTGCCTGGCGTGCCGCCCTTCGTGTGCAAGCACGCCGCCACGAAGCGGCCTCACACGGTGCTGCACGAACCCAGCACAACCCGTCAGCCCTGGACGTGGCGATTGATGCTACGAGTTGCCTTCTTGGCAGCACCACCGGCGCAGCAAGCACAGCAGGGCGACGCATCGCGAAGCCATGGCTGCAGCTGTCGCACAGCGTGGCTTTTGACGCAGCAACCCTGGCTCGTTGTGAGGCTGTGGTCACAGATGCAAGCGCAAGCGTGCTTTTATCCCGCAGACAGGTGGAGCCTCAGCCTAAGCTTCTGGGGCACCTTCCCCCGACAGAGGTGCAGCCCAAACACCACGTACGTGTGCGTGTGGCTTGCGGGTGCCTCACGTCAACAAGCAGTGGTGTGTGTTCACAGGAATTCCTACCGCATGAGCCCCTGCACGATATGCGTGCTTTGCCATTGCTCATGCGGAGTCATCACATCATACCTGATCCCCTTCTGTCCTGAATGCGTGGTGATGAATTGCATGAATTGCATCACATTCTCTGATCAGCGTGGGGAACTCCTTTAGGGGACGGTGTTAGTGTGTCGGTGTTGGTGTGTTCGTGCAGCAGCCCATGGTAACCTGGAATTGTGCAGCAGCAGAGGTGCCGGCGTCATGTGTGCCTTAACGCCCTGAAGCACTGCGCCTCCTGCGCTGTCACAATGTTTGTATCCTGGGCATGGACATGGCAAACACCCGCACCGAGCCGTTTGAATGGAATGCGAAGCTCGCTTGTCAGTGACGCTCACCCTTCGCTGTTCACGGCGAGCCCTGTGTTCGTACCTTGACGTTGTACCTATTGGTGCTCTCCAGGATGCAAGCGGCCACCACAGCGCCAGCCTCTCAGGGCCACTCAGCGGCTGCAGCCCCGCCTGCCTTCAGCAGCTGGATCAGCTCCCGGGGCTGCGCTTCTCGGCCGTGCTGCCGCCGCCGCCCGCCTCCTCATCGTCCGCTGCCGAATGGCCGCATCAGCCCGCCTACCGCCCGTCGCTTCGCATCCCCATTGCATTTGCACCTCCTCCACTCGTTGCAGGCACCCCAGCGTTGCCAGCCACGGCCGGAACCGTTTCTGCTGCACTGCAGCCGCCGCACATGCAGGCCCGGATGCCGCCTTCGTTATCTCGGGCACAAAGCGGAGCTTCTGGAGGCGTTGCCACAGCAGGGGCAGCAGGGGCAGCGGGGGCAACCGTACCGCAAGGTGTACCGCACCAGTCCGTCCAACATCAAGATCAGCGCTCTCCACATTCATCTCTCACTCGTTCTCTCGCAGCTCAAGCATCACCACCAGTTCTGTCGCCGTCGCCGTCGACGTCATCACTGGCAGCAGCAGCAGCAGCAGCAGTAACAGGCGCGCCATCGTCAGACCTGCCATCCACATCGTCCTCGGGCGCCACAGCCCCAGACTACTTCGCGCTTATGAAGCGTGGGCTCTTGGGTGCTGTGGGCGACGAGGGCGCCAGCTCCGGAACCAGCTCCAGAACCAGTTCCGGCGACAGCGGGGCGCCATCCGGCGACTTGGGGACAATTGAAACGCCGCCTCGCCTGCAACTGCCTCTGGCTGCGCCCGGGGCTGCGGCCCCACCTCCTCTCCTGATGCTGGGCCTCCCCGCAGGAGTGCTCATTGCGCCTGGCGGCGGCGCGGCAGCGCGCGTACGCGGGCGTGACAGCGGCGCAGCCTCCTCCACCACCACTCCCTCCACCTCCTCCTCAGCATTGACCTCCGCAGCAGCAGACAATGCGCAGGCGGCCGGTGTGACGCGACTGGTAAGTTTAAACGTTGAGTCGTTGACGCCTCCCAAAAGCATTGCGTCTGTCGAAAGCACAGCGCCTGTGCTGCTGTCACCTCTGCCTTGCGATCCCCTTAGTCGCTGCTGAGCTGCTGACAACGGCCAAGCACACACGCTGCTGTACTGCTGTACTGCTGTACTGCTGTGATTGATGTGCTCCTGTACTGTGTTTGGTTCCCATGGGGCCATGCAATGTGCTTTCAGTTGGGCTGTGCAGAATGCGTATGCGTGATGTGTTGTGTGCGTCTGCACTGCTGCTGTGCAGTCGCTGAAGTACATATCAACGCATCCTGGACTGTCCCGCGTGACGTACCTCGGTGCGTCTGCTGGGTGCTGGTCCCATCCACACATTTTGTGTGCAGCACTGACGCGCTGTATCACACGACGCACTGCCAGCATGTGGGGGGTGTCCCTACCACGGTGCACTTGCACCAGGGTATGGAAATCAGCGACCGGTGTGTACCCTATGACATACACCTAACATAAGTGCACGCAAGCACACACTCCACTCGTTGTGAGTCGTATCCATTCATAGATTTAGATTTAGATTCAGATTTTACATTAGGAGCTTTCTAGCCAAGGCCGACACTCCCCTCAGATGAGGACATAGAACTCTCGCAGGAGCGAGTCAAGCAAACAGGCAACAACGGGCCAACACTGAACGCGTTACGCCAAGGATATGATCCATTGTGATAAGCATCCGATGCATGCACGAGGCACCATCCATTCATATAATCATACTCAATCAGGGTCTTTGATCAGCGCCACACGCCCGTGTCAGCGCCCCAAGGAACCTAGCGCATGCAGTGTCCAACTGCCCGTCGCCCCTTTTCGTCCCGCACGTGGCCGGTGTGCCGCAGACTTGTCAGGTCACGCTGAGATGGAGCAGCGGGAGCTCTCGCGCGTGCTGGGCCTGTGCGGCAAGCGCCTGCGCCACCTGGCTGCTGCCGGCACGCTGGTGGGGCCCGATGCCCTGAGGGCGCTGGCCTCCCCCTCCCCCCAGGTGAGCGCGCCCGGCTCGTGCGGAAGCGCTGCCGCAGGCCCCCACCCGCGCTGCCGCCTGTCGTTGTCGGTGCTAAGCGCGCAGCACGCGGTACAATGGCGTGTGGGGTTCGCCTGCCAGGCAGTAACCTGACTGCGCACAGATATCAACATATGCGTGTTGCACGGCAGGAGCAACAAGAGGCCGTGGCAGCAGCTCATACAGCATGGTGCGGCTGTGTTGCATAAGCATCAAGGGTCGGCTGCTAATGCTGGTTGCGTGCCAATGCGTTGCACGGATGCCGCCCACGCAGGGAATGCTGGATCTGGTATCCCTGGACCTATCCCGCCATCCTTTGCTCTCCACCACCACGGCAGTACCCCAACAACACGCCTCCTCGCCCACACACACCACGCGCAGCTTTCCCGGCAGCTCAGCCACGAGCGCCGCCGTGGCGAGCTCGAACCGCACCACCGCCTGTCAGCTTCCCTCAGCTGCCCACAGCTCGGAGGTCATACGGGAGCTGCAGGCTGCACTGTGGCGCATGACGGCTCTCGAAAGTGAGCACATGTGTCTGTTTCACCTGGAAGGAGCGACTGCAAAGCCATGCGGGGGGAAATGCTGATGGTGTCGCCTGGTTGTTGTTGCATGTACTCACGCAGCTGCTGCTAGCGTTATGCAGGGCAGGGGTGCGTTTTTGTCAAGGGGGTCTGATAAGGCAGGCTGTGAAAATACAGCGCACTAAAGGCCACCCACTGAAGGCCACCCCTTTATGTGTGTGTGTGTTGTTGATGCGCCTCGTCAATTTGGCAAGCCGCAGACCTGCGTCCATGCAACGGGCAGCACAATTGCTCACTGACTGACGTTTGTGTGGTGTGTGCACTATTTGTGCGCAGCGCTCATACTGGAGGATAACGATCTGTCAGGCCTCTTCTCCGGCCCAACGTGGCCGCCATCACGCCCCTCTGTCACGGCCTCTACCTTGCTGCTGCCTGCGCCTGCAAGCTCGCCAGCGGTCGCGTCAACAGTGATGGCAGGGACAACAGCGCAGCATGGCTCAGAAGTAAAGGGCACTCATGCTGGCGACTGTGGTACAAGCGCTGGCACTGACGGCTCCGGCGATACCAGCACCAGCGCTGGCGCTGGCAGCGGCAGGACGGATGCTGGCAGCGGCATCAGCGAAGAAGGCGGCGGCGGCAGCTGCTTCCTCCCTCGCCTCACGTGCCTTCACCTGGCGGGCTGCAGCGGCATCGACGCCGAGGTACTCGCCACGCTGCTCACCATGCGCTGCCCTGGCCTGCGCTCGCTATGTGTGGAGCGCTGCAGGAGCCTGGTGGCTGTGCAAGCGCCTGCTGACGCTTCCGCACCATCTCGCTCGTCATTCCGCACCGCCGCCGCTGGTCGCGGCCGTGACAATCGTCAGATCCGCCAGCATGGCAGCGGCGATGAAGACAGGGAAAATTGTCCTGGGCCGTCGCTTTGCACGCTGCTGTTGCGGTTGGCACCGCCTCTTGTGGAGTGCGCCGGGCTCGTGCTGTGTCAGCAGCAGGCCAGCCTTACGCAGCAGCGGCAGCAGCAGCAGGGCGATGGGAGTGTGCAGCAGCAAGAGCAGCAGCAGGACGCAGCGCTGCCATCCCTGCACGATCTGTCTGTGGGCTGGGGTTGGGGCAGTGCCTCTATTCGGGCAGTTGCTGCTGCCAGCCCTTTCTTGGTCTCGCTTCAGGTGCGCGCTGATGTGCAACCGGGGATTGATCCCAGAGGTGTGCATTGATTGATGGGCATTAAGCTGTTTCCGGGCTCCCACCACCTTGACATGCCTTTCCACATTGCCCATGCACGGCGCTTCTGCTACCACCATGTGTGCTACACTGCAATGCATTGATGTGCGCCAGGGATTATCAAGGCGCGCGTGATGCATGCTCGTTGTGCAGCCTTGGCGCTCAGGGCTGGGGCAGGGTCCGTGGTCTCGCTGGTTGAAAATGCCCTGTCCTGGGGACCGCTGTGACGGCTGCATGGCGTGCGTGCCCATGCAGGTGCATGTGGGCGCATCCCTGAACGATGCCACGCTGGAGTGCGTCGCGAGGTGCTGCCCGCACCTGCAGGACGTGCGGCTCGTGCTGTGCACCGTGTCGGGTGCGTGGTCAAGGCCCAACCGCCGATCCTGCTGCGGTGCATCTGATCGTGGCTCAGCAGTCAGCGCTTTTGCTCATTGACTGACCTGGTTGGGTGCTTGGCCTTGGACGCGTAGATACCTGTGGCTGGCATACCAATCATGCTGGTGCACTTCCCCGTCTCTTTGGCAATCGGTTTGTGCAGCAAATAACACTGATCGTGCAGTTGAATGACAGGCCGCACGGGGCTTTGCCGCCACCGCGAGCGCATTTACTCAGGCGCTTCCACTGTGCGTTGCCGCCGGTCCAGATTTGATGCTATGTTGTGTACATGTGTTGCACCATCGACCAACAGCATGCCGGCGTTGCTTTGAATGCCTGCATGCATGCAGAGGTGGGGGTGGCGGCGCTCCTCGACGCATGCCCCAAGGTGCACATCCTCCACCTCCTCAACTGCATCGGCCCCTTCGGACCCCGCATGCTCGGCGCCCTGGGGACGCTGCCAGCAGGGGCGCGGCCGCACCGCGTGCCGGACGCCGTCCCGCCCGCTGCGTTGGTGCTGCCGCACACGCGTCACGCCGTGACCTCTCCTGAAGTGACGAGCCCCTCGGACGGCGGCGGCGCGGATAGCGCCAATGCTGCCGACCACGCCGACAGCGCGCCTGAAAACGACAGTAGCAGGGGCTGCGACGCGAAGGCGGCCGATGGGGATGCCAACACACGCTGCGATACAACACCAGAGCCGCATCCGTTTGCGTCCATGGCTAGCACGAGCGAGGGACCCAGAGGCGCGTGGCGCAGGTGGTCGCTCTCGGACCTGCGCCTCACGGGGGGGCCCTTTATGTTGTCTGCCGATGAAGTGGCGACGCTCCTCCGCGGCTACAACCCCTTGCACGCGGGCCATGCAGGCTCCGAAACCATGCATCCGGGCGCTGCGTTGTCCCGGAACGTACTGCCGCCGCTGTACCGCCCGGGCTCCCTCAGCAGCGCTCCCGACGTCGCTCCCAGCGCTCCTCCCGCACTGCATCGCGCTTACAGCAAAAGCTCCGCTGGGTGTCAGCGGCGGGGTGTGCCGTCGCACACGGCACTGCACTCGCTCGTTTTGGTCGGCTTTCCGCTCCTGGGCGATAGGCTGTTTGCGCTGCTGGGCGATCTGGGTGCGTGTGAGACGCTGAGGGCGGTGCGGCTGGAGGAGTGCGGGGGGGCGTGCCGCCCGCGCGTGACCTCACCGCACCTGTTGCTGCCTCGCAGCGTCTGCGCGGATGCCCGCCCAGCCAGCTTCTCAAGCAAAGCAGCAGCGGCGGCAGCAACCGCAGCAGCAATGACCCTGCCAACCGGGCTTGACAGCACCCGCGTGGACGGTGATGGCGGTAGCGGCCACATCGGCATCGATGGTGGGCATGTGGACACCGCTGTTCGTGCGTCTGGCTCGATGGGCAGCGTTCAGCCGGACGCATCGGCTTCTCATCCGCTCGCCCCTCATGCTGCTGCTGCTGCTGCTGCTGCTGCTGCTGGCCCTGGTGGCACTGGAGATCCTACTCCTGGTATCCCCCCTGCTGCTGCTGCTGCTGCCGCTGGTCCTGCTGCCGCCACCGCTGGAGCGCCATCTGGTAGCGCGCCCGAGCAGAGGCTGCGACCCAGCGCAGGCGGTGCGTACGGCGGCGGCGCCGGCGGTGGCGTGTGGCGGCCGCACCTGACCGCCGCTAAGCTGATGGCCTTCTTGACATCCTGCCCGCTGCTGACCAGCTTGAGGCTCCGCCACTGCTGCATGGTAAGGCGCATGCTCATCGTGCCCACCTTTGCCGTGCCTGCACGCGGGGTGCACCCCACTATGCAGCGCTCCCTACAGGGATATGCCGGCACGTGTACTGCATGTTCCATGCGCTGCCCGCCTGTGAAGGCAAGGCCTGTACAGGACATACCTGTAGATACCGTACCGCAACGCGCGCATCACCATGCAAGTATGCAAGATTTACATGCGTCCTGCATCATGCCGCATGCATGCGTTGGCGCGCGCAAATGCATGCGGCATGAGTGACCAATACATCGCTTGGTCGTATGAAGGTGGTGATGGTGGTGCAGTGGGTGAATGTGTTTGCATGCCTGGCCGCCTGCAGCTGCCTGCGGACATCGTCACACGGCTGGTGGCATCCGCTCCCTTGCTGGAGGATCTCTTGGTGGACGGATGCGATCTCGTCCAAGGGGGCTTCGAGGCGCAGCCTGGCCCCTACTGGGCACTCAAGACCGTGCAGATTGCGCGCTGCAGGACCCTGCCGGGGCCCGCGATGGCACCGCTCGCTTCCCCAGGTGGCGATCACCAAACCCTCCTCACCCCGGCCACTGGACCCGCGGCATCTGCGGGGGCACTCTCCGGCTGTCCGGCCGATCCTGCGAGCGACTCGACTGCGGCAAATGAGGACGCTGGTAATTCTTCTTTCACGGGACAGGACGGATGCGTTGGCGAGCAGCGAGGGCGCACGCCAGAGCCGGAGCCGGCTGTGCCTCCCGAGCCAGTGGGCCCGCGCTGCGACCGTGATGTGCGCCATGTGCGTCTGTTCCTGCAGTAAACTTTGACGTGGAAAATCGACACGGCTGCTCTGAGCTCCCTGGTTTATCAGCGGCATTGGTGCGGCCAGTGATCTGAGCCTGTCTTGGCCAGCAACGCCGGCTGTGTCAGCTTACGACTTGGCATCGTTGTGATCCTTGTCACGCCGGAACGCTTGTGGTACATGCGCCTGCCACACGCATCTGCTCGCAACACACCACACTTACGTGTAATGCGAAATGGTGCATAAACGTTTAGCATGCGATTTTTGGTGAGGTACTTGGGTGGTGAGGATTGGGTGTGCATGTCGAAGTGAACTGAAACCGTGCGACGGTGTACAGCAGCGCGACCACTCCACAGACTGCAGGCTGGTTCATGGTGCAGCAGTGGCAGTTGCATGCCAAGCTACCATGTTGCATGCTGTCAGCCCAGCTTCAGGAACCATCGGCAGCAGTCAATGCCCTCACAGATGCCCTTACGGCAATCACATCAAACCGATGCAACATCCCCAGGCTGGCTCTTGTCAGCATGCCATCTACCCGTGCTTTTTATCCCCAGGATGCCTCTTGACCGTAGCACACCTGCAGAAGGAGCACACACAGTCAGTCTGGGCAGCCTTTTATTTGCCTGTCAACAATGCACTCTTTCTGGCACAGAGTCAATACCGTGCTGACTCTGTTTGGCACGGTTGCGGCAGCCCTATGCGTTCTAACTTCTGTCACTGGTCAGTGCACCGTCCTCGAAAGCTGCAGTCTTTCAGTCTGGGCCTGGAATGGCACCACTGTTTCTCAGCCAGACTGTTCTGCTTGGCTGTTGTGCAGACGTATTCCACAGAAGCGAGCCCAAGGTTTCGTTGGGCATCGCTGAAGTGAAGCGCTTGTCGCCATACTTGGGGACAAAAGACCAGGTAAGCTTTGGACCGCCTCTAACTTGCACCTATATGCATGCTGCTGCCTGAAGTGTGCAACTGTGTTTCATCGCTTGCAGGCAGTCCTCACGTTCAACTTGGACGCCGATCTGCGCAGCACTTTCTCTTGGAACACGAAGCAGCTGTTTGTGTTCTTGCAAGCAGAGTATGAGACTAGTGTAAACAAGCGCAACCAGGTGGTCCTGTGGGACAGCATAATCACAGCCAAGGTGGGTCGTGTACCCCGCTGAGCAGCTGATGACCTATGCACCAGCAACTGCACCTGTTCAAGCTCAAGCTCGCACCTTGCGCCACTTCGCAGGATCGGGCAGTTATCAAGCTCAAGGGGCACAAAACAAAGTATGCATTCATAGACCAGGGCAAGAACTTGAGAGGGAAAGAGGTCAACCTCACGCTGGTGTGGAATGTGATGCCCAAAGTCGGTGAGTGGGCAGGCTCCAGTGCAACACACGCTGTTATACGCGTTTGCCATGGACTGAACGCATGGGCGTCCGTAGTTGCAGCATGTGCATGTCTGCCTTCACACAGTGAACTGCGTACTGCCTGACGGCTGAATTGCCTGTTGCATGATGGCAATTGTAGGGTATTTGTACTGGAGGCAGTACACGACAAGCGTCGGCGAGCTTCCCGGTACGTATATCTGAGCAGCCTTGTTGGTTACAGCTGGCCACGTGCTCCGCGCAATCAGCGCATGCACAACGTCACGCTTTACGTCGTACTCTGGCGCTGCTTGCCAGGCTCGCACAGTATGCCATGACCCAACCCATGACAGATTACATAAAATGTTTTGTGCATGCAGGCTCATACTTGATGGCGTGAAGTGCTTCTAGCCAGCGGTTTGCTTCACGCCGCACCCAAGACGACCACGCGGCCGGGGGAAGCGCAGCGCAGCCAGGATATGCTTGCGCCGTAATGACTCACGTGGCATTAAACGCTGTAACCGCAACGCCTCGTAATGCTGTGCTCACACAAGTGCTTTCCCAGCGCCCCCGGACGGTCATGCAACAGTTCACAAGGTGCACATTCGAGACGAGTTCTCACGTGTACGACAGCAGCACTGCCGTGCATGGTTAAGGTCGAGGAGCAGCCAGGCGGATTCCTAAGTCAACAGGTTCAATCCGCTCGTGTTAGGGTGAGTAGCGGGCATTCCTCTGAACGCCGTCAGGAACGCTATGAGAGAACGCAACGCGCTCCAGCAGTCAAGAGGCGACCCCGACGTGGCCCACCCGACGCAACGTAAAGCACACAGTGGCCTAGATAACGATATGAGCAGATATAGCGTAGCGTCGTTACCTAGGCAGGCCAAACACGTCTCATACAGCGCTCTTCCCTCCCTCACGCACACACCGCAATCCATCTCACGCCCCCCGCCCCGCAAGGCTCACATGGAGCGGGGGTCACGTCACGTCAATATGTGACAGAGTCAGAGCCATCGCTGACATAGCTGTCACGGGCAACACTAATACAGCGTCGTCATGAGTAACAACAGTTCTACACAGAAGGCTGCAGCCCATGCGGGCTTTGGCAACAGCCACTCGCGTGGCAATCGCGAGACTCAGCCCAGAACACCAGACAGCTGCAGCGGCTTGTGAAGGCCGTTCCCGTTGCTGCTGCTGCTCACGCTCGTCGTGCCCGCGATCGTTAGGGGCGATGCCAGCGTCACTTCCATCCCGCAGCTGCGCAGGCCCTGCTCCAGCTCAGGCCGGCCGCTGCCGGCGAGCTTGACAGACTGCACGCCGAGCGACTGCAGTATTTGCGCAACCATGCCCGTGTCACGCAGGTCTGTGGTGTAGAGGGGGCTCGTGGAGCTGCTAGCGACCCCCTGGAGCTCCTCAGAGGGCTGTAGCGCACGGGCGGTTTGCCCCCGCACGTAGACCACCACGCCCGCGCCGTTCCGCGCGACGTCGCTCAGCGCGGCGGTCAGGCTGCGCGACGTGCCCGGCTCGGCGGCGCCAAGCAGGTCCGCAATTGTGCGCTCGTAGTGCACGTGCACGAGCGTGGGGTTGGTGTGTGTGTGCGTGTGGTCCTCGCCGAACACGAACGCGAGGTGCTCGGTGTCGTCCATAAGCGAGCGGAAGCTGTGCACCGAGACCGGGCCGTGCTGGCTGTCCACGAGCGCGCTGCCCTTGTGCTGCACGATGCGCTCGTGGCGCATGCGGTAGCGGATGAGGTCCGCGATGGTGATGCACTTGAGGCCGTGCTGCTTGGCGAACGCAAGCAGCTGCGGCGTACGCGCCATGCTGCCGTCGGACTTGTTCACCAGCTCACACAACACGCCCGAGGGGTGGGACCCTGAGAGGCGGGCGAGGTCTACAGCAGCCTCTGTATGTCCAGGACGGACTAGTACGCCCCCAGGCCTGTAGCGCAGGGGAAAGATGTGCCCTGGGCGGCGGAATTCGCCGGCGGTGGATGCGGGGTCCGCCATGCGGCGGATGGTCTTTGCGCGGTCAGACGCGGAGATTCCCGTGGTGACACCTTCCTTGAGGTCGACGGTGACAGTGAAGGCGGTGTACATGGACTCCTCGTTTTCTGCCGAGGACACCATAAGCGGCAGCTTCAAGCGCTCCATATCCTTGCCCTCCATCGAAATACACACGACGCCGCTGCTGTGCTCAACGAGGAAGGCCATGGACTCTGTAGTAATCTTGTCCGCGTTAATGATGAGGTCGCCCTCATTTTCGCGATTCTCATCATCGAGCACCACCACGAACTTGCCCGCAGCAAGGTCCTCGAGCGCTGACTGGATGCTGTCAAAACCTGGCAAGGGTGTGTCCAGGTCTAGCTCGACAGGCAAAGACACCTGTTGCAACAGGCAAGGAAAGAACAGGAAGCAAATGAATGGTACTGCGGAGTGTCCTGGCCGCTTCGTGTCGACAGGCGCGTTGGCCAACATGGCCATCAAAAGCAAACATGTTTGGGACAGAGACAGCCCCAAACCTGTCCAAACACAAGCCACTCAAGACGAGTGGTTCAAACAGCCTGCATAGCTTGACCAACAGCTTTTTCTATTGCTGCATTTAGGCTGAGGCCCCCATACAGCAGCCAATCTGTCCCAGGGTATTTACCTGAGCGCTGATGTGACCCTGAGCAGCAACCGACCGCTGCGACAGTGAAGTAAAGTTTAACCGTGATACTCCTGCAAAGCCGCTAGCCTGAGCGGGCTGTGGTGTGAGGTTGGCCTGTCTGGGACCCAGGCCACCCACAACAACCCCCGCAGACACGACCGGGAGGGTGTGTAAGGCTCCGCTGTGGTTGCTGACGCCAAAGCGAGTTCCGGACGCGTGCAACATCGTGAACAAGTGACTGGTTCAAGAGACTGAGGGACTGGGCTGAATCGAGAGTGTTGGATGGGTGTTGATTGTGCCCGTAAAGAACAACTACCAATTTCAGCAGAGCATTGACGTGGAAACAACGGGAATACTATGTGAGCACTTAGGCTGGAAGGCACAGTCCAGGACACGTGATGCGCCTAACCGCGAACAAACAAAAGGATTACGTTTCGAGTCTGTCATGTTACATTAAGCGCAGTCAGCATCAATCAAGCTTACGCTCTCTGTTCAAAGCCATCACAGGAAAGACGCACATCCTCAGCAAGCATGCAAGTAGGCAGAACGCCTCAAGTACAGCACAACGTCAGCACGCTCAAAGCGTTTTCAAGAAGTTGGCCACAATTCTCTTCCCATTTCGGGTGATAATGCTCTCGGGATGGAACTGCACCCCCTGTATGTGAGGATACTGCTTGTGCCGCACGCCCATGATGGTGCCATCTTCTGTCCACGCGGTCACCTCGAGGCACTCGGGAATCGTGTCGCGCTTGATAACCAGGCTGTGGTACCGGGCAGCCTCAAACGGACTGTGTTTGAGGAAGACACAGGCAAGATAATTGTCAGATAAGGGCTATCGCTGCTGGGCTGCGACAAGCAAGCAAACCTTACAACAGCCACGAAACAGGTTGCCTCCGAAACCTGCAACCAACTAATCACGCTTACCTATCCAAGCCTTCCAATAACCCTTCATTGGTGTGGTATACGAGAGACGTCTTGCCGTGCATCACACCGCAGGGCGCTCGAACAACGTCACCTGCAAACACAACGTGGTGCACTTGATGATGAGCAAACGGACGCGGATATGCAAGCGTGAGCGACCAGACCACCAAGGGTCATATCCACACATTAAAACTCTTGGCTCACCTCCGAAAGCCTCGCCAATGCACTGGTGCCCCATGCACACGCCAAACAAGGGGAACAGCGGTCCAAGTTCACTGACTGCCTGCAATGAGATGCCAGAGTCCACTGGCCGCCCTGCAAGTGATACGCACACGAAAACAGTGTCAGGGCACAGCTCGGGGGCCCTTCATGACCACCAACTGCTTGCAAAGCATGGATTGATGTGTCTTCAACCGCCCACCTGGCCCAGGTGACACGAGAACGCCTGCAGGGTTCATGGCCTTGATCTCATCCACTGTTTTCTCGTCGTTCTTGAAGACAACATACTTGCAACCCAGGTCCCCCAGATACTGCGGAGGCATGTGGTGCAAGCCAGGCAAGTGCAAAAAGACACTGAGTCACGCACAAAAGAACACAGCATACAAGCACACAATGCCCCCAAGAGGCAAAGTAAGAGTGAGTAAGTGAGGCCCCACACCTGGCAAAGGTTGTACGTAAAGCTATCGTAGTTGTCAATCACCACGACTGGGCCCTTGGGGCCTGCGGCTGCCTGTGCCCTGCAAACCATGGCACCTGGTCGAGAGAGGCGGACATGCTTGAAGCAGTTCACCCTGACGAGCCCTGCATGCATCGCCGCAACGAATGTACAACTTTGTATCAGGTGGCAGCCTGGAAACGCGAACGAGGTAGCCTTGGCAAAGAGATAAAGCATGGCATAGCCCTCAGCATAAAGGATGGAGCAAACACTTCGAACGCCTACCAGCAGGTTGAACCTGTCCATGGCCTGGCCGCAACCCTCGGCACACCTGCTGCATCGCCACCGTTCTGAAAATGATGCCTAAGGAACGCACGACAAGCTGTGCCACAGGTAAATAACGTGTCGGCACAAGGTCACAGGAATTGATACATGTGTCTACTGTAGCTTGACGTTGTGCACCTGATGAACGCCGCGACAGCGGATCGCATGGATCAGCAGCAGATGAATTGCACCAGGGTTTCTCAGGTTGCCAAGCCAGGCACCACACACTGGCCCACGACATATTGGCTGTCAGCGTGTCAGGCTCCTGCTATTGTGTCCCCAGCTCCTTGTTTGCCTACCTTAGGGCGTTGCGCCTGTCACACCCTTCTCGCGCTGGGCAGGATGCACAACATGCACTGAGCCAAACCGCACCTTTGTATTTAGCACACACATATCGTGGCCATGCAGGTGTTATTATCTAGTGGGAGACCTGCCGGCCTTCTGGCTGGCCCCAACACAGCCAGGACTGCTGTTGTGGCATGGTCGCTCAATTCATGGGGCAGGACGCTGAGTGGCAAGGACCAGACATCCCTGCCTAAGCCTCA
The DNA here is from genome assembly GCA_001662385.1 of Chlamydomonas asymmetrica. Classification (NCBI taxonomy): domain Eukaryota; kingdom Viridiplantae; phylum Chlorophyta; class Chlorophyceae; order Chlamydomonadales; family Chlamydomonadaceae; genus Chlamydomonas; species Chlamydomonas asymmetrica. The sequence continues at coordinate 118,862 of BDDA01000063.1, forward strand.
AGTCGTGTCTATGATGGGGCAGGTACGTGCGTGCTGTGTTCTCCTGCGAAGAGGCCATGCCATGCTGACAAGGCCGTTTGGGCGGGCAGAACAAGGGGCACACTTACCTGAACCATGCCAATGGTGGCTGAGGATGCTGCTTGCAGACAGCTCCTCCTGCTGGCAGCCCCACCAGCAACAGGCCTACACACCAGCAGCAGCAAGCACAGCAGCAGCCCACGCAGCCAACAGAAGGGCTGAAACCGCCCACGCAAGTGAGTGTGCACCTTGCACTTGTGGCTTCTGGAGGGAGGGCTGAGAGAGTGCACATGCACTTTTGCAGCCTGTATGTCTGAACTCAAAGGCACTTGGTCTCCCTAATTTTGCAGGCCCAGCGAGTGCAAATGTTCGAGAACCTGGAGGGCGACGATTTCCGGTGCGCAAAATGCACCACAAGGACATACTGTCGAGGATGCCCTCGAAAGGCTTCAGTGATAGCACTGCGCACGTATTGTAGAGGCTCTAACACAGGGTGACGTCATGCCATTGCAGGCACCCGCTGGACCAGCAAAATACGAGCATGCTTCGGGGCGTGCCCGGGCTGGAGATGGTGGCAAAGAACTTTATGGGTAAGGGGATCACGAACTTGCATTCCTGAAGCGCAAAGCGCATGGAGCCTCGTGCATATGGTACACTTAGTGCTGAAGCGCAAGTCACTCCGCACCTACCAACACTGCTCCTTGCCGCTTGCCACCACCAAACTACAGGTCCAGTAGCAGAACAGGTGCTTCTGCTGGAGAACATAGCGTCCTCAATACGTGTGGGAGCCGACCAACTACCCTCTGTGAACCGGCTCTTACTGGAAGCAGCCCAAATTCTGCAAATGGAGCCCCCAGAGCTCTACGTGCGCCAGGTCTGTGCAGCTTTTTCAAGCCGTGGTGTCCGAATGGTGCAGTGTGTTGTGTGCATGCAGCCTTGCATGTGGCTGCCTGCTGTGCATGTGATAGCAAAAGTGCATGACCACCGTTGCAGCAGGAGAACGGTCTTTCCATGTAGCCAGCTCTAGCTCGCACTTGGTTCATCACAGCATGCCGCGCAGCACCCTATCACCCGTTGAACCAAGTTTTTATGTGCTGTCTCGCCCACGCAGCACCCTGTGCCAAACGCGTACACGTTAGCCATCGCTGGGCATAAACCCTTCATCGTCATCCACACAGCACTGCTCGAGCTGCTTACTCCACAGGAGCTGCAGGTGCGTTTGTGCCGATGGGTGACACGCTGAGTCGCCCACATCATGCTGGCACACGCGTTAACACATGTTAGCGGTCGGTTATGCGAATGCTGAGTGGGTGAGGGTATTGGTCACTTGGAGACAACGCCGCTGCATGGGTAGCTTATCGCCATAGCCACTGGCACACAGCCCATGCACACACTGCACTTTCTGGCAGCATGTACCTTACAGCACCCACTGGCTCGTGAACGTTGGCAAGGTGGTGCGTGATCACTGATTCACCGGCCTCGTGCAGAACCTCCTGGCCTGCCGGTCATGACGCCTGCCCCAATACCGCAGGTCGTGCTCGCGCATGAGCTCGGGCACCTGAAGTGTGACCACGGGCTGTGGCTCACGGTGGCCAACGTGCTTGCCAGCGGTACGGTTTCGGTGCTGCCGGTCGTCACGGGCATGGTGCAGGACGCGCTCATGCGGTGGCTGCGCTCCGCAGAGCTCACATGCGACCGTGCAGCGCTGCTGGTGGCCCAGGTGCGCTTCTTGAACGCAACATCACTCCTCACGGACACATGCACCCCGCGCCAAGCTCCCGCACCGCACGCTCACGCTAATTTGCGCTTGCGCCCTCCTCACGCCCTGTGCTAAGGCCGAACCTGCAAACCCTAGGATACGCATCCCTGTGTCTATGCGCGAGAAGCTTGCCCACAACTCAAATGATTGTCAGGGACGTGTCCATGGTGCGTGGCTGCAGGACGCGCGCGTCGTGGTTTCGGCGCTCATGAAGCTGGCGGGCGGCTCGCCGTCCTTCTCACACGAGCTCAACGTGGACGCCTTCCTGCAGCAGTCCAGGTGCGGAGGGAGCACTGGCCTGTGATGCGGACCTGTCAGTTGGTTGGTAGTGTGCGTGTGCGGTGCGGTGGAGTTTGCCTTGCTTGTGGACTGTGCACCCGCCGCTGGCTGTCGCTTGCACGTTGCATGGGAGTCACGCCTGTGGTGCGTGCCTGACTGTCTTTGTGTTGCATGTAACTCTCTGCGCTTAGGTCGTATGAGGAAGCGACATCCAGTTTGCTGGGCTGGTACCTGCGCAACGCACAGACGAGCGCGCTGTCGCACCCGTTGCCAGTGATGCGCGCGCGCGAGGTAGATCGCTGGGCACAGAGCGCCCAGTACAAGAGCCTGCTGGCCAAGAACAAGTTCCATAGAGTGAGTGAAGGGGCTTGGAAAGCTGTGTTATGCGTCACATTTCGTGCCCCTCTGCCCTGGACTGTCGTCCCTGCAACTGGTGCAGTACACTTGCCAAACGAATGAACTTGGCGTTTACTCCCTAACTTCGGTTTGTTCGGCTTGTTTATGTTGCTTTTGTGCAGTTTCAGCTCCTGGGTGATAACTCTCCGCCAACATCTGCGTGGTCGCCACCACTGACAGGGAAAGGCGCGACCAAGAAGAACTAGCACGTGAAACAGCAGCGCGCAAATGGCGTGCATGTCCTTGTCCAACATATCTGCTCTTTGGAGCAAGGGACGTGTTATGACATGACCGAAAAATTCCATACCGCACATTGCTTACCACTGCACGCGTGATGCTTGCACGGTTTCGTTGCTTTGATCTAGCCCCGAACCTTTACCCCTTGTCAGGCACATTCCCTGAACGTTGTTTTCATTGGTTTGCTCCTCGTTTCCCAGCTGGCTCCCAAGTGGAAGTGCTTGTATAGACGCACTTCTGCGATGAAGGGTCCCCAGGCCCTGGCCACGGTTGTTGCTACGCAAGACGTTGAAACGCAACCGGAGGCCGACGGGATATGCCAAGCTGTTGTACAACCACCAAATAAGCACACCCAACACAAGAGCCAAGGCACATCCTTCCTGTTGGGCACACTACTCCTATCAGCGTTTTGTTTCACAATTGGCGCGGTGCCCCGATTCCTTCCAGCAGTGTTTTTAGTGTTCGGCAGCTTTTGCCTGGTGTGGCGCATAGTTGACTTCTGGAGACGCTCCTGGGTAAAGCCTGTTTGTTTGTGCTTTGGCCTGAATACTTCGTGTTGCAGTGAACCTGTCCAACGCGAAACATGGTGTCATGTTGTGCTGGCTATTGATGCACTGCAGCAATTCTTTCTAGTGGACTACTGCTATGTAAGGACTGGCTTTCGAAAACGTGTCATTGTTGCAATTCAACAATATAATGGTGTGGGGAAGACGGCATGTTCAACTTTGCTGCTGCGAGCAGGTTGCAAACGTCCTTGCGCTCTACTACTTGGCGGTCCAGCCTGACAGCCCCAGACTCGAAGCAGTGGTGTATGTTCTATGTGAAGGACCACTTGCTGCTGCACTGATCCCCTGGCAGTGTGCTTGGGTGTTCGGCAGCTGGTCGCACACTTTGAGGTACGGCATGTCAGGCACGCTTGCAGCAAATTTCAGGGCCTGCCGTTCAGCCTTCCCCACACTGCAAGCAAGTACTGCAACAAAGTTATACAAACACGACTCAGGTCCATTACCCATGGTGATGGCACTGTCATCCGCATCAAGGTGCAGACATAATTCCATAAACCACACTGTACACGCCTGACCTGCAACTTTGTCTGCCTTGTCAGAGGTTTGCAAGCCTCCTCTACACAAGCCGTACGGAATATGTGCATGCGGGTGATCAGGAAATCGCCCACCATTGAAGCATGCAAGCATGAAGAGTATGACGACACTACTGACGCCATAGACTGCCCCCGTAGGCGGTACATCCCACGCACACATCTCTCTCACCTGCATGCTGTGCTGCCGTTCCTTCTGACACCCTGTGGTGCAGCGTGTTCATCCACCTGATGCCAGGCCTGGCGCTTTACAGCCATCGATTCCTGGCTGTTCAGGGCCAGGCACAGCCGCTCGAGCAGCTATACATCTGGGTCATGTCCGCTGCACGGTACCTGGTGCAAGTATGGGGGAAGCTGCTGCTCGGCAAGCAGCTCACATGGACGGCGACCCACACCACCCAGCATGCGGTTGCCGCCAGCGCGCCACCACAGCCCGCGTGGCTTTACCTAATCGCGATGCCACTGGCTGTGTACTGCCTGTGGCAGGTGCTGTACTGGCTGCTGGTTCAGGTGAGGCCCTCACACCTGCCCGCCTGTCACACCCTTACTTGCACCTTGCAGCCGTGTTCGGCCTTGAGCACATGCATGCTGTTGGACAAATTTTTCGCTAGCGATCCGCTTTAGGATTCTTGGAACAATGCAAAACCAAATTGGTGCCGCCAAAGCCAGAACCGCCTTGATCATCCGATCGCTGTGTGGCGTCCTGACTCCTGAATGTTGGTGTGTGCGTGCATGGTGCGTGCAGGTGATTTTCCGCTCCATGATTATCCGCGGCAAGTACGATACCTCGTACAAGTCGTTGACCCGCAGAGCCGCCCGTGCTGACAGCCCCGCCGGACGATTCGTCCTGCAAGGAAGCACCAACCGCCGCATCTGCTTGTTTGGTGAGGGTTTTTCCAGCAGTGCTGGATGGATGTGCCATGCCGCTTGCACCGGCGCATTGTGCCCAACAGGCGCAAGGAAATCTGCATTTGCATCTGCATCTGCATCTGGTACCCCTTGCCCCTACGGGAGCATTGGTTTGGGTTTGCTTCTCAGTGTCACATTCAGCCTTGCCACCCACCCAATGCTATACCCCTTGCCCCTTGGCTTTTGATTGGCCTCGTCAAGCCCAAGGCAGGGGATCATCAGCAACTGACTCTCCTATCTCATCTGGCATTCGTTTGATGCTGCAGGTCTCCTGCAGCTGATCTTCACGATCGTCACAATGTTAGTCGGCGCGATAACATACGTTTCCTTCCCGTTGGCTACATTGTGGCAGGTGAGGACCCGTTGCAGGCGCAGGTCTACCCAGCAATTGCTTTCCGTGGCGGCTGCCCGCATAGTAGTGTTCATGCATGCACGGCCCAGCTTTGCTTTTACGCAGTTCAAGTGTTGTGCGGCCGCGAGCTGCAAGAATGCATGTGCGCAGCACCAACTTGCAAGCAAACGACGCACACAAGCTGCCGTATCAGTACTAGGCACAACAAGCTGCCCTATGCCATCAAGTGCTGGCACACAGCCAGTCAGCAACACAGGCGCACACACACATACCCCTGTTGCATCAGGTGCTGCCGGGTTCTGAGTGCGGCCAATGTTCGTGTGCGTAGCATAAGGTCATGGACCCACCCGGACACGCCTGTTGCTGTTTCCATTCCCACGCCCCATTCGCATCCCTTTCTACAACGCACACAGGCGCACACTCTCCCTACGCGGCCCGCACTTAGGTGGACTCTCTTTGTTCCCCAGACGTTCCAAGCATGTCTCTTCGACTTAAACGAATG
>BDDA01000063.1:131966-143713 GCA_001662385.1 Chlamydomonas asymmetrica
CCCGCACCGCCACACCCGCTGCACGCGGAAGTGGAACCCCTTCAAGGCGCTCCCACGGGGCCCGCGCCAGCACAGGCCACGCTGCAAGCCAGCATGACATCAGCCCACTCGGCATTCCCGGCCGCTGCCGCCAATGCGAACGATGCCCGGCCGGCGGGTCCCATGAGCGGAAGCGACTCCTGCCCCGCGGCTGGATGCAGCAGCCACAGCACCGCGGCGCAGGACTCGAGCGGGAGCCCGCATGCCGCTGTCGTCACAAGTGACGGCTGCAGCGGCTGCGACTCGCCGTGCAAGCTCGGCTCATCGAACAGCCACAACCAGCCCGCGTCCCTCGACGCTGCCGGCGCCGAACTCGCGAGCGCGCCCACCAAGCAAGCAGCCAACCCGCTCTACAAGAGCAGCGGCCCGCAGGACGGTCATGCCGCCAACTCGGACATTGACGTGGTGAAGAAGGCGCACCTGGCTATGGGCTACTATGACTTTTCCATGTCGCCCCCGCCGGCGCGCCTGAACGTCGACGCGGCCGGCGCTCACCACCAGCAGCTGGCGTTGACAGGGCCAACCCCGAGTAAGGCCAAGCAGAGTCCGGCCTTGCCGATTTCACCCGCCAGTACCGCAGCAGCAGCAGCAGCCATTGGCAACGCCATCGGGGACGGGAGCGCTGGGAAGCGTGGCAAGGCCGACAGCTGGCAGTGGGAGAAGGATGCACAGGAGGGACAGGCGCTGGCGGGCCAGGGCGGCTGGTTCTGCTGCGTGCCCGTGCACCGCACGGGCCGCACCGGGCTGCGCAGCTGGGCCGTGGGCGCGCCCACGTCCGGCCCTGGCCGCCACTACAAGGAGGTCACGCTGTGGCGGCGCTTGCTGTACCTCTCCGCGTACCAACGCACGCCGTCCTTTGTAAGCGCCCGTCTTCGCGCATGTCGCTGAATTAAAGGCTGTCCTGTCCATGATTGGTTTACTTTGCATCGCTTGGCCATTTATGGATGATTGTGATCGTCTAGGTGCATGCACAGGGAGGATGCAACACTGCTGTGTGCTTGGCGCCCGCTTGTTGGGTCCCGCAGCCCGCCCGCCGGCTGCTGGATCGATGGATCGCCAAGTGTGCAACGCATTGCCCAGGCGCCGTGCACACACGCCTTGCATCATCCGCCATGCAGGTGGCCCGCTGTATGTGCTATATGCTTCGTGCTGATGCGTGTGCTGCTCGCAGTATGTCCGCACCCAGATACAACGCCAGAAAACGGAGCTGGACACGAAGGACGCGTCCGAGTTTTTCTGGTGCGTAACGAGGCCCATGCACAGTGATGCTCAGCAGCGCCTGCGCATGTGGGACAGCGAGTCAGGAAGGGTCGGGCGCCCGTGGGGCCATGCAGTGTGATTGGGTCAGCGTGTGGGTTGTGGAAGGAATGCGTCCCACTGGTCCCACTGGTGCAGCCCCCGCCGCAACCTGTAGGTAGCTGGCCAGCAGGGCCTGGTCTTCGAGCTGTTAATACCGCCCAACCGCACTTTATGTGCGGCTAACGGCATCGATGCGCCTGACATGGATCCGCCATGCGTACTGCAAAACACACTCACGACGTGCAATGTGTGATGTCTGTTGTTCACCGCAGGCGCAAGAGGCCACAGTTCATAATGTCGATCTACAAGTTCACGTATTTTGAAAACTCCTTCGCCATGGCCGTGGTGGTGTGGGCGCTGGCTCAGGTGAGCCACTTCCCCCCCTAGACAATGTCATCCAGACCGTTTACAGACCGTTTTTTGCCTGCGTGGTTTGAGCCTGGCATGAGGTCTGCGGCGGCACCAGCGCTCAGTGCTGCTCGCAAGGCCTGTGCTTGCTGCAACCCCACACACATATGGGAGAGATATTGCATCACCCAGACCAGTGGAGCCATTGTGCTCAGGTCTGCGGGACAGCGCGTCCAAAGAATGTATCCCCATGTGCTTGAGCAAGTCATGAATTGATGACGAGGCAGGCCCCGACAAAGAGCCATTGCTGCTTTGCATAACTCCCCTGGGGCACGACCGGGTAGAGCGTGTGTTCCAGATGCACGCACCATGCATTGACAATGTACTGATTGAAGGAATCCGCTCTGCCATCCCCCCCGGTGGGTTCTGCAGTGGAAAAACCAATGGGTGTTCCCGCCGGGCGTGCCGTGGTGGGCGGCGCTCCTGCTGGTCGTCACCAACTGCCTGCTCGTGGTGCACAGCGCATGGTGGGTGAGCCAGCCTCATAGCCATGCGCCCGGCATCTGTACCGCTCATGTGATTGCGAACCCGCCACCGCCCACTCCTGTTGCTGCAGTGCATAGTAGCGCGCTGGCATAGCCTGCTCTCTCCAACGCTCGTGTGCCCTTTGTCCACACACATAGCCAGTGCAGTCTGGTGGCAACGCTGCTTGTTGCCTGCACACGTTCTGCCCTGACATGCGAGTACGCGCCCGAAACCCGTGCTTCCGCTGTCCCTTGCGTCCTTGCCCCTTCCCCCCGCGCGCTGCCTGGGCTGTGCAGGTGCGTGCTGCCGCTGTACGCGCTGTTCATGCCAGTGGGCAGCCACTGCCCCGACAGCGTACTTAAGGAGGCCATCAAGCGAGGAGCCCCCCGCAAGCAGGTACGGTGCAACGCCCTCCGCCTGCCTGCTGAGCTCCGGAACCATGCTTCCCCTGTCCATGCGTGTCCCAGTGCTGTGAAATGCATGGACCCGCATGCCCGTTTGTGCTCGCGTGTCACAGATTGAGGCGCTTGCACGGGCCATGAAGGTGAACCTGGAGCTGGCAGAGTATGAAGCGTGAGTCTCAAGTCATACTGCCGTACCTTGAAACGCTTGGCGTTGTAGCAGGGAGGGCAGCCATCGGCATCTCTCAGATTCGCAGTGGTGTCAGTGTTCTGTAGTCTTGCTACCTGCTGATCGCGCTTGGTTTGCAATCACCCTGGCTCCTCTGTAAGGTTTTGCGCTGTACTTAAAGTTCGCAGCTTAACACCTCACGCTTAGCGTTGGTACCTGCTCTTGATACCTTGTTCTCCACAGGCGTAGAATGCCAATGCTGAATTCCCACTCGCGCTGTGCTTGCGGCGCCATGCGCCGACCCCGTTCCCCTTTCCCTCCCCACAGTGGCAAGCATGCGCGCAAGCCCACCGTGGTGCAGCGCATCAGCCAGACGCTCAAGATGGCGCCGCTGTCGCGCAACAGCACCGCCACCGGCCAATACAACGCCGTGGCGCACAACCTCCACGACGGCAGCGGCGGCGCCGGCCAGGGCGCGGGCAGCGGCACCGGGGGCGGGCTGATGACCACGCTGCACGCGCTGGACCCCCGGAAGCTCGGAGCAGCGCTGGTGGGCGGCGGCTCGGCGGTGCTGGGCAAGGCGGCGCCGCTGAGCCCCTCTCAAGCCCCTCTGGCGCCGCACCGTAATCCTTCCAAGTCTCGCGCCAATGGCAACGGGTGCGTTCATTATTGCGCACCATTACTGCATTCTCGCCTTGAACCTGCTGCCAGGCCAACTGATAGTGTCATCTGTTCATGCGCCACGGGGGTACAGTGAGGCCTTGAGTGCAAAACTGTTGTTTGTGTTGCCCCGGGGCGACGCACCGTTAGCGATGCAACGGTTGTGAATTGCCCACCGTATCATGCCACACCACACCCTGATGCCAACTATGCGTGCTGCTGTGCCGCGGTGTGTGTCGTTGCGGCGCTTGTGTGGCGTCCCGTCACCCAGGCGCGTGTCGTTTGAGGAGTTTGCCCACCGCCCTCACGGCCACGCGGGCGCCGCAGCGCATGCGCCGCACGGCACCTCAGTGACCACCAACACCAGCAGCGCCGTCCCCGGTGCAAGCACCGTCCTAGCGGGATACCTTGCTGCCGCAAACACCGATTGTACCAACTCACAGCTTGGCGACAGCGTTGGAACTTTCTACAGCGGTGCGGAAGTCGGCAGCGCTACCGGTGCGGGCGTGGTGCGCGTCACACACAATGGGGCGCACCATCACCACGAGCCGGGCAGCTCGAGCCCCTCCCCGGGTTCCACGATGGCAGCAGCGCTGGCGGTGGCGCTGCACGGCAGAGCCCACCACCACGGCCCCTTTGGCATCGACGACAGCTGCAGTGAGGGAGAGGCGTCACCGAAACCTGGTGCGAAGGGCAAACGCCTCACCAACCCTGGGCTGCTGCATGCTGATGCGCATGCGGCGGCCGGCGGTGACAGCGCCCGATACGCCGGTGGCGTCGCGCCCCTCACCAACATTGCGCCTCCTACTGCAGCGGACGCATTGCAAACCGTGCCGGTTAGCACCACAACAGGCACGCCAGCGGCGCTGGGCGATTTCATGATCGGCAGCGGTGGCAGCGCCAACGACAGCGGCCCGGTTCCTGGTTGTGCGGATGCGGTGACAGCGGGGCTAGGGATCTGCCTGCCGATTGAGCCGGCACCCACACGGGCCAAAGGGACGATGACGTTCCTGGACCACATGGGCTCTGGCCAGGGAGCGGTGAAGCACCTGATCGCAGGGATGATGAGGTGAGGGACAAGAGGGTGTGAGTGCATGGGTGGGTGCGCTTGGCGGCCGCCAGGTACAGTGTGTGTAGAGCGACAAATCCGGCAACCATCGCAACGCTGCGTTTGAAGCATGCACGCCATGGTACTCGCATGGTCAGTCAGGTAGTGGTGCTTGAAGTGGTGAGCAACAACAGTGTGCAGCGCATGGACATGGCTTTGCCCCTGCAGCGTTTCATGTTGAAAAGGTGAATGTTTCACAACCGCGCCTTGCTGTGCGCAGACCTCAACCAACAACCAACCGAGCATAGCACAGCATGTTGCAGTGCAACGGCAGTCATTTCAGGCCCAATACGACTCGCTCGCTGTTCATTGGTTGCGAACGTTCGCCATGCAGGAAAACTACGCACCCCAGCGATGGCGAGGCGTCCGGCAGTGCCGGCAGGAGCAGTACCCCCCGCACAGCGGGTGGCGCAGGCCCAGGTGTGCCACTCGCAGAGTCATTGACGCAGGTTAGCAGCGATGGCAGCGGCGACTTCTCTGCGACGGCTGGATCTCTGCTCTCACACAAGGCGTACCGCGGCTCACATCTGGGCCCACACAGCGGAGGGTCGGCAGCAGCAGCAGCGCATGCATCATCGGACCCCTCCTCCTCCCAGTACCAGCAGCCGCCGGCGGGCGGAGCTGGGGAGCAGCGCATCGCCAGCCGCTTCGGCCCCACCAGCGCAGGTTCCGTAGCCAGCGCGAGCGTGAGCAGCAGCAGCACGCGCCTCAGCGCAACCAGCGCATCCGGCGCGGCCAGCTCGACGCCGTCCTCGCAGCAGCGGTGGCAGCAGCCGCAGGGGCAGCAGCAGCAGCAGCAGCTGACACATGAAATACAGGTGCTCGTGGTGCAGCCGCCTGCTGCGGGCGACCGAGCAGCCTGATCCTTTTTTTTCACTCGTCATGTGTGCTGGTACGTATCGATACGTTGCTTTCAGTGACCCACCTTGCCTTTTCGATGCGGTGTCTGCCACCAACAACCTTTTCGCCTTCGGCCTACACTTCATGACCAAAGAGCGAGTCGAGTGAATGGTACTCAACAGTGCTAGCTGAAGCTGCCATTGCGCCATAATTCTCAGGGTACTGGTACTTTTAGTTTTGACGTAGTGCATTTGTAGTACCACAGCAATAAGGGCGTATCAGCCTCGGCGGCCTGGTTTTGCTGCAGATTAGGAACCCTAGAGTCCAAGCGAGCTACGTAGGAATCGCTTGCTCTGAGTTGGAAATGCGGTAGTTTTTACACGGAGCGTTGTTTTCATCCTCCCATTCTTACACGGTAGGCTGATTTGTTGCCAACCACTCCTTGCCGACCCGGATCGTGAGCTCTGAGCAGCGACGGAGCAACATTAGGCAGTTAGTTAACCTCCATCTCATCGCGCCGCAAGCGCGCGTAGTGCATCGCCTGTATGATCCTTTGAGAGGAACGAGTGCCAGAGCAGGCTGCAGACCCACCGCATTTATTACCGCGGGCTTCCGTTTAAGGCACAAGTCAGTCATACAGTATTGCAAGTGCCATTTAACTGTAGCATGCAGCATGCATTCAGTAGCTGTAGTAGATAGCAGCACTTGTTGGAACCCACTTCCGTGCAGCACTACCACCCACCCAGGCAGCTTTAGATAGTACGTACGTACCCGGCCTTCGCTTTGGCCTCCACCGCCACCTCCGCCTGAGTCTTGCGGCTGAACAGCATTATCGTCCAGCCGATTGCTGACACGCTCGTGGTCATGCTTCACACCTTCCACTTGCAAGGGACTGGAGTGGCAGTAGAGTACTAGTCCTCACGTGCCCGTGCAAATCGTGGCACACATCGCAATGTAGCAATGTGTTACAATTTTAGTGTCGGCATACGCCACTTGTGCAGCTTTCATGCGCCATTGATGCGGTTCAAAAACCTGTTATCTTATGTTGTGGACATATCGTGTATCGGCCTCGCAGCCCGAATGCTGGCATCTGGCACCATGGCCATGTGCTGAATCATCAACCGTTGCATATGGCGCCTCCGGTCCCACTCCACATGCACATCCGGAGTACAGTACTGCAGAGTTGTAGTACGTAAGGCAAGCAGTACGCTGCATTGCAGTGTCATGTAGCAGTGGATGGACATCCTCTGGACATCATCTGGCCAGAGGCGTAAAACCAGCATGAGGCAAATGACAATACGACGCACCCACACCAGCGTGCAGTGCGAGTGTGTGACACACATCTTCGCACACCAGCTCCAATGCACACGATCGCCTCGCACTCTCGTGGCCTGACCCAAATCAGTTACGCCTATTTTGATCTCTCGTGGCGCATATTCCTGTGCCGGTCATCGTGCCAGCACAGCGGCTGCGTTGAAGGACTGGCTGTGGGCTGGCCCTGCAAGGGGTCCCGCGGCCAAGGAGGGCTTGGGCCGCCCCTCGGACCCCAGGCGGCCCATGTCGTGCTGCTGCTGCTGCTGCTGAACGTCGAAGTCGAGCGGCTGCAGGTACATAGGCGGTGGGCAGTCCTGCAGCAGGAAGGCTGACTGCTGCTGCTGCTGCAGCTGCTGCAGGGAGGGTGCCGAGCCGAACGCCGGCAGCTGCTGCTGGCCGCCGTCCATGCGCTGCGCCATATCCATGAGGTGCTGGCGCAACGCGAGGTTCTCATTCTTCAGCGCCTGCGCCTCGTCGCTCGCACGCCTGCAGGCAGCACAGCAACGCACATGCACATGCATGCACCATTGCACCCCCATCAGCATGCGTTGGCGTGCAGCCGGGCGTGCTTATTGCACCACAGCTTGAAGTCTACCAGTGGTGGGTGACCTGGATGGCACCCTGCATTTGACACCCCCACGCACACAAGCAGGAGCTTGCGGGCCACTGGGGCCTAATGGGTTGCTCGTCGCCGGATGGACAAGCGCGTGTCCGAATCGTTTCAGGCCGTCAAGAACACCACGCGTCACGCGTGCGCGCCCGGGCAGGGCTTGCTAGCACAGCACCCTGATTTTTATTGTATCTGACCAGCTGCATTCGGCCAGAGCTTCCAAAGCCCAAACCAGCCGCACCATGGCTCAGGCCGTGCCAGTGTACCGCTGCTGCTGGCCTACTCATACATCCCAAATGCCCCATGCCCATGCCAGCGCCGACGCACCTGATATCCTCAATGAGCTGCGGGTTGTCGCCGATCACACTGCGCATGAACAACACCAGATGCAGCACACTCACATGTGCAGGCATTTGCATGGACAGCATATAGGGTCAACTGCAGGGTGCTTCGCTGCACATTACATAGCTGCACATGCAGCTGTTTGCACGGTTGCACATGACAACAGCCAAGAGCAAGGTGCATGTGTCTCGGCGTGTGGCGGCATGTTGCATGCCTTGGCACCCCATGAACCAGGAGTGCCACCTGGCTGACTCATTCAACGAGCGCGACCTGTGTAGCCACTTTCCTTGACTTCACTTCAAACCGAAAGTGAAGCACCTCCAGGGAGGCGAATGCAGGTGCATCTGCGATTGTTTCCCATCGCCGCGCTACTCGTCCAGATGACCCAAGATGCGCACCTGTTGGCAACCCTATCCAGCACAGGCAGCAGCGCCTTGCCAGCCTCCATCGTGAGTGCGCCCACATAGCCAACAGGCCGCAGGAGCGAGTTTGGGCTGACCAGGCCAAGCGTGCGCTGACCACCTGGCGTGTGCATGCCCGAGGCGTGTAGGCTCTCGCTCCTTCTGCGCCTGAGCCCTGTTGTTGCAGGGAGGGTATGTTGCAACAAGGCAGGGCGCTAAGACGCGGCGAACCAGGTAACAGGCAACGAGCTGGGGATTCACACCGGGCGCTGCTGGTAAACCTACAATCAACAACGGGCAGCAACCTGCAAGCCACTGTCGAAAAACAATCACAAAGCCCAGCACACAGTTACCTGATGGATCCTTGCCGTTTGCATCACGTAGCTTGGGACTGTATTGGGCCTCGTCAGGATCATACTTCTTTATGAGCGCGATGGTCTTATCGAAGCGTGTGGAGTCCTGCAGATGGCAGCTCAAAATTGCATACGGCAGTGCTTCGCCCAGAACCAGGGGAGCAAGCGGCAGGGCGTTCGATGCCCTGAGCGCAAAACAGTTGGGCAGACAGCAACAGCCCTTTGCCACCTAGCCTCGCCCTCATATGCACAGACACCATACCTTGAGGTCCTTGATCATTTTGCGCTTTGTTTCCACGAGCTTCTTGAGAAACTTTTCATCACGAGTCTCCCACTGCCTGAAGACCCAGTGAATGCCCTGGCCCAACAGCGCTGTCACGAGCGGGATGGCCCACGCTATGCCTATCGATGAGGCTTTGCGAACTATGCTCTGGCTGCCAAATTGCTGAACCTACACTCAGGCAGGGCAGCAGTCAAGTCAGTTGTTGCCAAGACCACACTACACTACAGCTTTTTGGAGTCGAGCAAAACAAGCGGACACTTACCCCAGCGGTCACAAGCGCAGCGACGCCAGCACTCAGTGCTGTGAGCCAGAAGGCAATTGTTCCATATTGATCCATCGTCCTTCTGCGCTTGATGCGCCGTTCCTGCCGCGTGCATTGCCCATGACAGTTTGAGCAGCAGCACGCTGATTTGAACCTGAAAGTGCAACACTCCTTGGGCCGTAGCTCACCAGGAGTTTCGAGCACTCCTTCTCCAGTCGTTCAAACGCCTTCTCGTAGTTGGCATAGTACGGGTCTGAGCCCACCCGCTTGGACCACAGCAGGCCCATTGCGAGGGGCGCGGCGAAACAAGCGTGTATCAAAGCTGTTTCAGAAAGTTTGTGTGAGACACTGCCACAGGGCGAAAGCAGCAGGGTATTGTTTCAGCTTTCGGACCGGCGGTTCAAGCCTGTTATGCAAGCAGATTACATCCGACGTGAGGCAGCAGCGCAATCATGCAACAGTTTGCAAACACCCCCAAATCCCAAACGCGTACATGTCATTCTATGCCGGTATCACGCAGTGAGCATCAGTGTGAAAATGCAGCTATCTAACTCACATTGGTTGGGCTTGCCGTTTTGGCGTCTGTACTCCTATCAGTATGAGACTGCGGGGCCACAGCGTTTCTATCCGGTGCAATGACCAGGCTGTCAGTCCATTTCAGAGCCCGCTAGTACGCCATGGGAGTGCCCTTGCTGTGGGTCATGTACTCATCTGCTAGGCCAGGCGGGTGACATGCGTTCATGTGGGTCACGTGGCTCTTGATGCATTCAGGCTCATCCCCGGTGACAAACCCATGCTGCATGCCGCAGGTGCACTTCTGCACTGATCAACAGCATCATGGCCAGCCAGCTGAAACGTCCATGCAGTGCTGCTGCCCATTAGCTGTATTCAGCATGCCAAGCACATGTAGACTCGCCTGCACCCAGCAGGTGGATCGCCTGGGCAGCCGCCCCGACACAGGATTACAAGAGCTGGCAGGTAAGCCTCCCAGGAGGTGCATCCTGTGTGTCAGCACGACGGCGCACCCCCTGGAAGGTGACCATCCCAGCCTGCCACTCGCCGGTGCAACCGTGTGATGGCTTGTTACACTGTTCACATGCCGATGCAAAGCCATAAGGCCAAGGCAAGGGTAATGGTTGCGTTTCCACAGGTGACGTGTATGTCGCCAATTCATCATTTGTGCCAATACATATACTCAGCACGCATGCACGTCTCGCCCATGAAAGGCGCCAGATTCTGCATGGATTGGCACCAGACAAGCACGGTATTGAAATGGTGAAAACAGTCTGGTTTGCATAAGGAAGTGAGACGGAGCCTCCAGCGCGCAAAAGCGGGCCATTTGGAATGCCACGGGTCATAGTCTGAGGTACGGTCAGGGTGCTCACTTGATACACCCAAAGGTGTATCGTACGCACTGATCGTAAAACGTTGCAGATATGAGCACAGAAGCAAGTTCTCATTTCTTGACAAGGGACGAGACATGCAAAATGTGAGTCGTACGTTCACACGTTCAAACAGTCAAGAGGTCCCGACCGTGCCTGAAAATCATGGATCAAAATGGATCCAGGCACTTGCCAATACAGTCTGATAAGTGTGGTACAGGGGTATTGGAGTACGCCGTGTGGAGCAGGCGTCCCGGGCCTGCGTTCCCAGCAGTGAACACCCAGCATCTCATTCCAAGCTCACTATTTATCGGAAGCTTCCGAGTTGCAATACAATGCGGAAAGCGTTCTACGCAATGACAGGCGTGTGCAGTGAAACCCTGAGTCATAGCCCCGGGCTTAGCTCTACCACTGGAACGGGCCCTGGATTTCCCAGACTGTCACTCCCTGTACATGGGTGACACATACACCTAGAGACACACCGAAGCAGTGGGATACACCGCACGATGCAGCCACACGTAGGGGTAGTTTGCCTGAGCTTTGGGGGCGTTTGTCTTCGGGAGTTCAATCATACCGTACTTGGGTTGCTGGCAACAGAGCCAGCGCAGGGTGAGTGCACCGGTGTTCAGTCTGAATGGTGCTCAGTCCAACATATGCTGTAGTATGGTTCAAACCTGATGCGGGGGATGGGGGGTGGTGATAGGTAGGGCCAGACGCCATTGCACAGCATCCTCAGTGCCAGGGCCTGCTAAGCTGCCTGTCTCCATGCAGCCCATGAATCAACGGATGAATGAATGTCGTCATAAGCATGCATAACGCTGTGGCGAACAATGCGCAACAATGGGTATACATCTCGATGCATGCGCTGGTCGCGGATTCTCAAGTAAAACCGCACGAGGCTCTGTTGACCTGTACGCAGTGTTGTGAGTGCAGCGTAGCAGTGTTGTGAGTGCAGCACATGCGCGGGCTCACGCTATGCGAGGATAAGCGCAGCCAGGATGAACCATGCGGTGAGCTATCCCTGCTTGTGTGGCAGGATCGCCAGCTGCGTGTGGCGAAACCCCTGCTCGTGTTCGTCACGTGCTTGTCTACCGTGCACTCAATTTGCCGGCAGGCGCGTTTGCGGTGGTGGGCCGGGACGACGCGGAGGCGGCGGCGCCTGCGGAGGCGCCTGCGGAGGTCTTGATGGCGATGCTGGCGGCGTTGACGGTGCCGACGGGCCCTGCCGGCAGCTTACCACCCGCACGCGGCTTAACGGGCGGCGGTGGGAGGTCGTCGGGCCTACACAGCGACAGAGAGGAGGCAGCGGCATAAGGGTCAATTCACATATGCACCCAGTTCCGTTAGGCACTGACCCAGTTCCGTTAGGGATTCTGACCCGGTTCCGTCAGGAATGCTAACGGAACTGGGC
>BDDA01000063.1:151820-236817 GCA_001662385.1 Chlamydomonas asymmetrica
TCATGCTTGACTCACAAGTGCTGTCAAGGTCCCACAAGTCCATTACTCAAGGTGTGGTTGGTTTGGCAGCCATACTGAATGTATGCAGGGGCTAACTGGGTGCTCCGGCGCAGGCCCGTATTCCAACGCAATCCTGAGCACCGTGCGCAATGCTGCGTGGGTTAGGGCAAGGTTAGGTTGGGTTAGGGCCTAAAAAGGGCCATAGAATGCGTTTCCGGACAAAAGATGTTTTTGACCCAGCATCCCCCCCCCCCTGGTTCCGTTAGAATGCAGTTTTCAGTTCCGTTAGCATATGTGAACTGGTTTGGACCCAGTTCCGTTGGGAAAATCCTGACGGCACTGGGTCCAAAATCCTAACGGAACTGATATGTGAATTGACCCTAAACCGTGTTACGCATCCATAGATAAGGTCAAGGGAGCTGCGGAAGGCGGCGCGTTCAGGAGAGGTTGAGCTGCCCAAGACGGTGTGTTTTGGAGGGTTTGAGGCAAGTTCCTGTCCCAGCAATCAATCGCAAGACATGCTTGCGTGTTTGGCATATGTGCATGTCAGGGATGTTCTGGTGAGAGCGTTGCGACACAACAGAGCGTCTGTTGCAGCTGCCTGAGTGGCTGACCAGTGCATGATGTATACACAGCAGCATTGCGCGGCCCAGGTTGCGGCTTGAGCCCCAACTTCAATGACAGCCGTGTGTGAGCCGAGCTGCCAGCGTGCGTGTGCATCAGGCATTCATGCCTTCATGCCTAGCATGACTGTGGAAGCATGCGTGGAGCCAACCCCTCCCGCACACGCTGGCCCCAATGTCCGAGGGCTGCACTGCTCACCATGCAAAGTCAAACTCGACGGTGGTGTGAGGGATGACATTCTCTGCTGCCGAGGCAGTCATGACGGCCCACATTCCGGGACCCTGGAGGAGAGGGGTAAGGGGGGCGTCAAGGGGGGTGATGTGGTCAGGCGCAGGGGGAGAACACAGAGGGACAGAGGACACAACGAGGGCGGTATTGCATTCCATACGCTTGTGTGGTGGAGGTGTGTGGTGACAGGCAGGAAGGTTGGGGTGGGGTTGCTGGGGGTGGCCAGTTCTGGGCACAGCCCACACCCTGTCACAAAATGAGATGTGGTAACATTGAACACTGACATTATGCGCAAATCACAGCACCGCCAGCCATTGGCAAGGCTGATGCTGAGCCCATATACCTGCGACGATGCCTTCTCAGCTCCATCCACCTTCAGGTTGTGGATGCATATGTGCTGCGCGGTCAGGCTGTAGTTGAACAGCTGCCAGCAGATCTGCACAACAATCACAGCACCATATTCGTAAGGGCCTGAGACCAGTCGCTCAGTGTAAGCATTTGTCCTGCTGCTACCCCCTGCATCCATGCACAGGTCGCGGCTGGCCACCACCGCGTCACGATCTCCGCGCATGTCGGGCCAGTTTCGCCCAGCCAGGAGGCTGAGATAACGCATGCGAACGGCATACGAACGGCACAAGGTTTCTCGCAGCGACAACACATACAAACGGTACCAGGTGTCATGCAGCGGCAGGGTGTGCTGGCATGGCGTCAGTGCGTCTCCAGCCCTCCTTCAGACTAGCTCACCTCCAGCTCCTCCCCCTCCCGGACCCCCTGGACCCCCCCCTCTCCCCCGGACCTCCCCTCTCCCCCCCGGGCCTCCCCCTCCTCCCGAAACATTCACCTCCAGCTCCTCCACTCTGAACAGCCGCAGGCAGTAGTGCAGCGCAGGCCGCGCCGCGTTGTAGGTGTTGTAGTAGCCCAGGCGCTGAGCCACCTGCACCTGCTGCCGGCCCACCAGAGCCCTGCGAGACCAACCAACAACCATCATAGAAGTGATGCAAGGTCCGCATGTGCATCAATGTGTGTCGAGTTGCGTGCTGCGTGGCCGTGTTGGTGCTGCACTGAGTGGTTTTGGAAAACATTTCAAGTAGTGTTCGCAAGCGGATCACGATGTGGCATCACCGTGTATTGTCACACATACGGCCCTGCTTTGTCGTCCGCTCCCGTAACCCTGCGGCCCCGTCCCTCCTTGCACTCTGCCCTCCATCCCTGCCATTCTTCAAATCATTTGCATGCATGCCCAGGAGAGGGTCCACAATCATGCGGACGATCTTGACATCTGTATGCTTAGGCAGGGCGTGTAGCTCACCTCATCACGTCGGTCCACATCTGTGCGCGGTCCACCACGCGTGACCAGGCGCCGCACACCGCCGCGATGCGAGACGTGTCTCCATCGGGGTCCAGCAGCAGCACCAGGTGGATGACCTGAGCGCACTGCGTGTACAACACGCACACACACATGCACACGCAGGGCAGCGCGGGGGGCTGGGAACGTGTCAAGATGACGCCTTGGCAACGGGCTAAGGATTGTCGGAATTGCTACCCCAGCACCAGAATGTGTCTTCCACCACACACGCACATGTACGCACACCCCGCACATAAGCACAGGAAGGAGCAGACCACAGGAAACCTAGGTCAAGGAAGGCCACCCCTCATACCTCCGTGAGGGCTCGTTTGGCACGCACACAATGGTGCGGCTAAGCTTGAAGCTCAGGAATCAGACATGCAGACGATCAGTCAATCCGTTCTGACGCGTGCAGCTGGCCAGACCACTCAGTTCGCGGGAGAGTCATGCGCGACACATGTCCTTACCGTCAGATAGTGGTGCAGGCACAGGTAGCGAAGGACAGCTCCGAAACCCGCCTTGTCCTTGACGCGCGCGATGTAGCACGGCGGCGGTGTGATCACCGCCACTTTCCTCGCAGCGCCCGCCGTGGCGCCGCCCGCACCGCCCGATGGCGCGCCGCTGCCGCCGCTCGTCTGCGCCTGGCGCTTGCCCCGTGAGGGGCTCCCGGAGCGGGAGGCGGGTCGGGGACCGCTTTCCGTGTTGTCTGCGCCCTTGCCGCCCGGCTGGGCCGATTTCTTGCCCTCCGCCTTGAGCACTGCGAGGGCCGCGGCGACGGCCTCCCGAGCACCTGCAGCGCGTGCTTCGAAATCGGCCATTTCTGTGAGCACACGCACGACGTGATCCTCTTTCAACGCCTTGTCTACCGCCTCGTAAACATCCGAGGGCACGTGCACGCGCCCTGCGTGTCATACAGTGCCGCACAACAGGGACGGCAACAAAGGATGAAAGGTTTTAGCAACACGGTTGCGAGCACAATCACCTGAGTGGGACCTGTTCAAAGCTCATGCTTTGATTTCCCCTAGGTGCACTAGGTGCACAGCAACACACGAACGCGGTTTGACACTTTGACTGATAAAGTTGTGGCAAGAAACTGAGGCACGCACACACAGTCGCACAGCGTGTGTGCCGGTCTAGGTGGCGCTCTCACCCTGCTGCCGCAGCGCTGCCAGCAAGCCCACCACATCCAGCGCGTCGGCGGTCAGCAGCAGCGCAACCAGGCGCTTGAACTGCGTTTGCGTCAGCGGGGTGGCTTTGACGGACACCGCGCGGAGGTCCACGAAGGACACCTTCATCACGCCGGTGCGGGGGACGCGCATCTGCGGGGAGGGAGGGCCACACAGCAGCAAGCACATCGATAACACACACACGTCATCCACGGAGATCACACTGCATGGCCGCATGGAAGCCTCTTCCTGACACTACCGTAGTCACCCTGGCATCATTGCACAAGCGTTTTAACCCTCCCTGCCACTCCTGGAGTGGCTCAGCAGCATGCGCTAGCGCATCGTACCTGGCGTGTGCATTAGATAGGTGGCAAACTGGCGAAGATGATATCACAGGAAAGGATAGTGTGCCTATTGGTGACATTAATTTAGTGTGCCTACCTGGTGAGGAAAGCGGGTGTCGATGGCCACGCCGTCCACTGAGCATGTGGGGAGGCAGGTGCGGTAGGGGAAGTGGCAGAGGCCCATCATGTGCTGCTGTACGTACATCAGGAAGAGGCGCTTGGCCACCGCACGCTCTGCGGGCTGACTCAGCGCCAGCACGTACTTGCCCTGCAGTACAGCGCGGTACACAGCGATATGGTGCACGCTCGGAGCCCGCCTGAGGCTAGCAAGCGGCTCCATAGCCATGAGCCATGTTTACCACGGAGCTGCGGAACGGTGATTGTGAACAAGCGTCCACAACACACGTCCGGCATCACAGTCGCACGCTTGCCGCCTTATAAATATCATGACATGCATATCTGTACATGCATGTCCGTGCAGTCATACATGCCTGGGTGCATACGTGCATGGGGTCCCGCACGCATGCGGCCCGGCCAGTCAGCGCCGCACCGTGGGGTTGATGGGCGTGAAGTGGCGCACGCTGGCCAGGCCTGACTCCACGCGCGCGGCCACGTCCCTCCCGCCCTGCCAGCGCTGGTCCAGCAGCGGCGCCAGCACCAGGTCGTCCAGGTCCTCCGGGTTGGACAGCAGGCCAAACACCTGTGCGGAGTGTCAGGAAGAGTGCCCAAGGGAGAATGGAGTGTGAGCGGATGCAACAACACGCGGTGCACGCAGGCAGGCGGGCCGAGCCACGCACCTTGAGCTGCACATCCAGGTTGGGTGGGGTATCTGCGGTGTGTGTGTGAATAGGTATCGTCATATTGCATCGTGCAATGCCCGGCACCTCCTTGCTGGCAAGTGGCAACACAACTCGTTTGGGCCGACCGTCGTTCATAGAGCGTGGTCACACACGCACGCAGTTGCACTTTCAGAATGCCAGGCAAGCGCCGCGGACTCAGCAGCTGCACGGTACAGCGTGCGCACCTCGTACCACACGGGGCACAACGTGGCAGCTGCGCTGTTGAGCTACTGGATGACACGCTGAACATGACGGACACGACGGACACGCAGGACAAAACGCTGTACACGCTGGACAAAACCCTGGGCAACTCAAGACACTAACTTGCCTTGACGATGGCCTGGGCCTTGGAGTCCGGCGCTGTGAAGTAGCGCACGATGGTGCCCAGCTGCTCGCAGGTGAAGTACACCTCCTGCGCCAGCGCGGACAGCAGCCCCAGCTTCCACTCGTCCGTGAGCGCCTTGAACATGCCGGTGGACACGGGCGCGGAGGAGGTGGCGGTGCGGAGCAGCGCTGCGCTTGACTGGCCGGCCGGGGAACCGAAGACGGAAACCATGCTGGGTGCGGACGAGGCCAGACCCTGCGGCAAACAGCAAAACACATACATGAATTTGGTTCCTGGCATCATGCGCTTTCAGCAACAAGCAAGCTTTCAGCGTAGGGATGCAGCTGTTTGGTCCAGCGTGGCGACAGGGCAAGTTACTAAAAGCCAAGCATTTCCTCCCCAAACCAGGGTTGCCTGCACGCACACCGCTGCAGCCGTTGTAGACCAGCACCCCGTTCGCTCAGCATTGCAGTACCACTACATACAGGCAGTACAAGCAGCACATATTGTACATGCGGTACACGCCCGGTACACACTCACATCATCAATGTCCGGTCCCCACAGGCTTCTCCGTCGCGCGATGGGGTCGTGTCGCAGCACTCCCGAGATTGACACCGGCCGCTGCGACATGGACGGCGATGAAGCGAGGGTCGGCAGCAGCGGCACGATGCCATCGCCCGCTCCTACGCTGAGGCGAGAGCCCAAGGCGCTCCTGTTGCTGCTGCTTCCGACGTACGCCCTAGCGTCCGTCGATTGTGCTCCGGCGCTGCTAACCGAAAGGATTTGGTGCTCAGATGGAGTGGTGAGATCCTCCCCACCTTCCTTGTTGAAGTCGTCTTCATGGGGCTCATCTGCAGCCGGCTGGCGCCAACGAAGCGAAGGCGATGCTGGTACAGACACCGACCGTGACACCGACCGCTCCAAGGCAATCGTTCCGAAACCAGCACAATCATCGGCTGTATCCCCGTAGCTGTTGTCATCCTCGCTGCGGCGGCTCTGGGTAGCGCGTGGATCCTCGTCAGCAGCATTTTGGTCAGGATCTGAGCTGCGGTGCGCATGACTAAGGCCGTCGGCATGGGTGTCGGGGGTGACTTCATGGAAGGTAACGAGCCCCTCTTCCTTCCACATCAGGTGCCCGCCGCCGCCGCCGGCAGAGTGCGTAGAGCGCGCGGATAGCAGGACGCCCCCGCCTGATACCAGCGTCCGTGTTGGCACCTCTGAGCCATTACCGGCACCTGCCGAGGACAACTCACTCCTGTGGGTGTCACCACCACCACCACCACCATCACCGCTACCGCCGCTGTTTCCGTCCCCTTGATTTGGGTCTTGATCCCCGCTGTGATCTTCATTTGGGTCATCTGGGTCGTGCTCGCCAAAAGTGAGGCTCCGACCAAACGAGATCCTGAGATCATGCTGGCTTGGGGACGGAGATACCGCCCTTGATCCATTAGGTGATGTGGTGGCGCTGATTGCTATGTCCCCGGCGCTGCCGTCACCGCCGTGTCCCTCGTTGCTGCCTCGTTCGGACGCTTTGGGCAGCGTGTCGCGGTGCATGACGCGCTTCATGCTGCTCTTGCGCAGCGCGTTTGGGGTCAGCATCGGCCCGAACCCGCCGCCGCCGCTGCCGCCGCTGCCAGGCAGCAGCGCTGCGCCTGCACTGCTGCCGCGGCTGTGGAGTGGCCCACCTGCCAAGCTGACTGCAGAGGCGGTACGTTTGAGCGCGGACGCCATATGTGTGGTGTGCCCTCCAACGGGAGACCTCACACCGTACCCACTGCCTCCGCTGCCCTCAGAATGCAGCATGGGATGATCCGTCAGCGAATACGACAGCGCCCCCAGCGTGTTCGAGCTGCGGTACGACGTCTCTGCTGCATGCGATGCCATCTCGTCTGCCACCATGTACTGCTCCATGATGCTGACCCACATGGATTTGAATTCTGAATTCGTCATGGGCTCGTCATCCCACCTCACGGGCTTGGTGGACCGGAACTCCAGCTTAAGGAGCCCTTTTGACGGGATGAGAGAGCGGTTGAGGGGCTGAGAAGGAATCGACAGGAGGTGAAGCGTGTTGTGCATCGTACATAACGCGGAAGGCCAACCGGGCATAGGAAGAGGGAAGCAGGCTCCTGAGTGATGGTGTCGTAGTGCCATAAAGCATGCGACGTGGTGGGGGCAACTACCACGCACAAGTCACACAGGAGTGTATCAGGGCTACAGTATTTGATGCATGGACGCCACGCGTAATGTTTAGCTTGACTGATATCAGCACACGCGTGTGTCCTCTCTGTCAAACAGGCTCGTGCATACCCCTGGCTGCTATGCTAGGCATCGCTATGTTCCATCTGGACCCCCTCTCCTCCTCCTGTGTAGTGGGTTCCACCCCTACACTTGGTTCCAACCTCTCCTGCCGACGCGGAATAGCGCGGTCCTGGTACTACCTCCCGGGAGGGTAAGGCGCGGGAGGTAGTACCAGGACCGCGCTATTCCGCGTCGGCAGGAGAGGTTGGAACCAAGTGTAGGGGTGGAACCCGCTACACAGGAGGAGGAGAGGGGGTCTAGATGTTACATAACAGTACCTAGCGTAGCAGCGAGTGACTTTTTATGGCGTTTTGCTTTTTGTAGCCATAAAAACGCTGTATTGCAGCCGTAGGCCTCTAACATTCTGGCGCTAATGATTGGTTATAGCCTACGGTGGGTGGGCACGGGCATATTTGTGGGGCCCAGGGCACATGCGGGTGCTGATATCAGTCAAGGGAGGCATACACGTGGCATCCTGCACCAAGTACTGTAACCCTGCTACGCCTAAACAGGTCCAGGTCTCCTTCAGGCTCCATCAACATCCTTCACATCTTGTTTACAGATATCGACGACGGGTACCTGGAGCGATCACTATATCCCCCACAGTCCAACACAGCACCGAGCTCCAGCAGGATCGGGCCTACGCATGCAGCAGCTCGGTCCATACGCATACCACGCACAGAGGCCGATGCACAGCGGTTCCACCAAACACCAAGCGCCAAGTGTGACCTTCCACCACCTGACCCACCTCCACCATCTTGAACGGCTTGCCGTCCAGCAGCGGGTTGACCCAGGTGGCGCTGCCCTGCTGGCCCGCCAGCAGCACCAGCTCACGCGCCACCTGGTGGTGGGCGGGCTGGCACAGGTCCAGCTCATACTGCCCGTCAGGCTCCCGCCTGCGCAACGCACAAAGCGCAGGCCAACACACACACATACAACTAGATCACAATTACGTACTCAACCATGGTAAAGTAGGTGCTTCCTGTATGCAGGGCGTGCTTGCCTGTGCCGACAAGAGGAGCTATACAGCGCCGATACATGCAGCACAACTAAGCATCATAGGTATGCAAATACGTCTGAATCACAGTGCCAGCTGTGCAAAGGGCTAAAACGGTGGGAGGACCGATCTCGCACCAGTCAAAGCCGCCCACGCCGGTGGAGAAGGGCGACCAGGAGCAGCCCAGCAGGTCCACCCGGCTGAGCGAGCCGTGGTGCACGGCGCGCAGCAGGCGGCGCGCGCCCGCGATGCCGAGGTTGTTGTCCCGCATCACCAGCTTCTTCAGCCGGTTGTTCACCTGCGCATGCCAGGATTCCGCATACCAGAATTCTGAGATTCAAAGCATGCGCATGTGCATCACTTCCGTCTGCACCTGTACTCCTGTAGGTTGGCACATGGTCCCGCTTTCCCGACACAGCGGCCGCATGAAGCATACCCTGAGCATGGCCGCTCATTTACAAAAACGCCGGCTCATGTGCAATGCGTTTAAAGCGGTGCCGTTCCGACCAGTAGTACTGCACTTCATTCGCTTGCCTGCAAGGTCTCCATCAGCACCACGCACGTGTCTGCACTGAGGTTGTTGCCGCTCATGTCCAGCAGGGTGAGCTTGGAGTTGCTGCGCAGCGCCTCGGCGATGTGGGTCGCGCCACGATCGCTGATGCCTGGATGGATGAGTACGGGTGGGCACCACCACCAGGTCATCAGGATGGATCAGAGCGAGGGTGAAACTCTGAAGGACCACATGCACGCTTGTGACTGGGGCTCATTTGTGCACTGTGGCTCATTTGTGCACTGTGAAGGTCTGACGGCCCATGCGCATGCGCATGCATACGGGCTCGCTCGTGCGTTGAGGTTTCAGGTGTGGTACCAGAGGGCAAGGCGCTTGCTGCCAGGAAGCATTTAGCTTGTCGCTGTGCTGGGGCAAAATGGATGATACATGCGATGCTTTGCACTCAACCCCACCGCCAGCATCAGCATTCAGCAGTATGCACTGCGCATCATCATCTGAAGCAGATCATCGTGCATTGTGACTCCGCTTCATTGCGGCAGCCAGCCTCTTGCCCACCTGTCCATGCAAGGTCAAGCAGGATGAGCCTGCAGCTGCTGTCCGCGATGCCTGCAGCAATTTGTTGAGCACCCTGCGAAGCACGACGCAGTACACCAACCAGCAACACTGGTCACCAGCAGTACATCCAGGCGGGACAGTCACATGCCTGGGTTGATGCAACTTGCAATGACAAGGTGCGCCACAGCAGAGGCCTTGACCTGCCTGTCGCACTGGGCGCGTATGCCGAGCGTGTACATGAGGTCATGAGTTCAGGACTTCAAACGCTGAACACCTGTTGGACAACAGTACCTGGCTGCCTGCCTCAGCACACACCCATGCCCACACCCACACCCACACCCACGCTCAGCTTGTATGCACATGACCCACTGCGGTCTGCAGCTTGCACAACTTTCGTTTCATGTAGTGTATTGAGTATTGATGCATGTGTGCTGGTGGGTGAGTGGGCTAGCTTACCAACACGCCGAACGAGTTCCAGCCAGCCACCAGCTCCTGCAGCCCTCCGCGGCCCTGCTGCTGCAGCGCACCGCCCAGCGCGACTGCAGCCGGCTCACCAAGCCCACATCGTGTCACATCCAGCGACTGCAAACAGGTGAGAAACAACCATTACGCGTGGAGAGCTGGAGACAAGCGGCAAAACTACGATTGTTGTGTCGCGCGGCCGGCCAGCCAGAGGCCCAGGGCCGCCCTCGAGAGGGGCTCAGAGAACCCACACATGCAGGGGAGAGAGGCGTAAGATCGACCCAGGCACAGGATGCATCCAGGGATTCAAGACATCTGGATATGCTGTGCTGTGCTGTGCTTTGCGGCATCTGCGTACAGTACACCAATACATGCAGAGCTGTGCATGCTGTCTGCCATTCATGTTCCACTTACTGTGAGGCAGCAGTTGGGCTTCATGAGCTCTTGGCAGATGAGCTGCACGCCGCAGTTTCCAATGTCGTTGCCAGCCAGTGTCAAGCTGGTGAGGCAGGCATGTGGTGGGCCAGGCACGCGTCGCCCATGCTTCATCTGCACACACCCCACCGCACACACACGCACGCACGCGCACACACATGCTCAAATCAGATACGGAATACATGCACACCAAAAACCGCTTGACAGCTCTACAGCAACCAGGAGTGGTCAATGCTACGGTCAATGCATGCATACGGTGTTATCAATTTATCATGCATCATGTGCTTTGTTGTGCAGCATGCAACTGCTGCCACGCATGCCATTGTGCCCATGTCATGATTACTCGACCCACGTGAGTGTATGTGTTGTATGACGGGCCACAGTCAAACCAACCCCTCATCCGCCCCAACCAACCCTCATAACCAGATCGCTAGGCATGACTGCATGCGAGAACCACACAAAATCAACCCCACTCGTCCACTTCTGCGAGGCCACTGGAGTTACAAGCAACCAACCATGAGGCACTACTTGCCATGGTGCACTGCGGGCTGCTGATCTCTCCATGGTCAGTGCCTGACACTCACAGTCAGGGGCGCATCCATCAGCAGCAGCGGTGCGATGTGCTGCACCGCCCCGGCTGTCAGCAGGTTGTACCCGAGGTCCAGGGTGGTGACCTCCGCCCCCGCCACGCTGCCTAAGTAGGCCCACACCATGTCGTCCACGCTGGCATCAGTCAGGTGGTTGTGCTGCAGCTGTATGGCGCTGATACTGGGTAGGCCCAGTAGCGTCTCCAGCAGCGCCCGCACCTGCACACGCACGTGCGCGCTACACCATGTAAGTATATAACTGTAGAGGGGGTGGCTTGCGTACACACGTTTCAGAGCACGGCAGCAACCTTGATGCGTTCGGGCCATTCAAATAGGCAGCACAGTGTCCAGTTACAAATGCGGAAAACCAAATCAAGTTGTGCTTGTGCATGCACTCCCTTGCTTGTGCCTGACCGAGAGCACCCCGGCAACCACACCCTCCTGCCGACCCTCACATGGTCCTTGCTTCCCGTGACGGTGTTGTTCATGGAGAAGAGGCTCGGGTGCGCGGCGCGCTTGTGGCGCGCCTGCAGGTGCGCCACGTGCACGACGTGGCCCTGGCCCACGCCGCGGTCCTCCCGCTGCTCATCCATCAGCAGCTGGCACTCCATCGCGCTCCTGCAGCCCGGATTGAGCAACCACCCCCAAGTCATAAGCCACTCATCACTGACCATCGCAGACTGCTGAGCATGACGTGTCCATAATGAACGGTGAGAGGAACGAACAAGCTTGGATTGAATCTGGGATCTGGCAATGTCCTGGCAAGCATGCATGCACAGTGTTCCGTAGAGTGAATGCAGGGTCACTGCAGCCCCAGCTGCAGCCCTGACTGCGACAGGCATTTGCCTGCGGTCAGGGCTTGCATGCCTGTTGTGGACGGCTCGTGTACGTCTGTGCGTACAGCATGCTATGCGTGTGCCAGTGCCGTATGTTGTGTTGTGGGTACGGGATGTGTTGGTAACCATTTCAACTCACCTGGTGGAGTCACGCAGCGTCGTGTGCAGCGCCACTCCCGTTCCAATGGGCCACTCCCAGCCCTCCTCCTCCTCCTCTTCAGGCCAAAGATTCCCGCCTTCCTCATCGCACACGTCATCATCGTCATCGCAGTAGCCATCACCATAGCCGTCATTTCCCCCCTGGTAGCGATGCTCTGATCCCGCTGCACTACGAGGCGATTGCTCCGATAGTCCCCCGACTGGCCCCCCAGGACTGCGCGCAGATCCCATCGCGCCCCACCCCTGGATCGATCGATTGCGTTGCATTGCCAGGGCCTGCCGTGTTGCAGCGTTGGGGCTGGAGCTGGCCTTGAGGGACGCCTCGACGAAAGTTGCCGTGCGGGGCAGGCCGCTGCCGGGCATGCCAGCCCCAGGGCCTGGAGAAGCTGGCCCGCCGTTTGCCCCTCCTATCCCTGTAGCCGAGTCAGGCACGGCAACGCTGAGTCCACCTCTATGGGGCCCCGGGGAGCCAGGCGTGCCTCGCGCTCCTTGCACGCTGCCCGGCTTGTTCGCATACCGGGATTGTTTTTTCGGGCTGTTGTTAGGGCCCGAGACGCCCGCCGCAGAAGGTGAGGACATAGAGGGCGCTGAGAAGGCGCCTTGGCCGTTAGCGGCGGGGCTGAGGTGGTGCTGTGACGATGCGGGCTGGCGTCCGGCGGCGTGCGCGTTGGGAGCGCCAGCAGCAGCGCTTGCACCGGCCGAAATGGGCGGAAGAAGGCCTAACGCCTCCTGCAGTGTGCAAATAATCGCCGGTGTCACTCTGACTCCTAGTGGACGTCATGCAGCATGCGAAGTAGCATCACATGCAGAGTTCACTGTCCTGCAGTCATGCGGTGAAAATGCAACCTTCTGGCACTATGCACCAAGGTATCTTGCGCAGAACGGGCTTCAGAGGTCCAGAGCACACCCACCTCGATCAGCTCAGCTCTAATGGTTTCCGTGCGTCCCAGCAGCCGAGCAGCCTCCCATTCCGCGCCCCCCGCCCCGCCCGCCATGCTCCGCTGCCGGCTGCGCTTCACCACGTTGTTCTTCATAGACATGCGCATGGCGAAGCTTCGTAGCGCCGTAGCGCCTGTCGTGTGGCCAGCAGCCGTTCCGCCCGTACCGCCTGTACCGCTAGCATGGTCTGACCCAATTCCCATACCACCACCGCTGCTCGGACTAGGCAGGTTCTGGTAGCTTCCTCCAGCTCCAGCTCCTGGGGAAGATGGCAATGATACTGCGGAGCGTCCGCCGCTCAGCATGCCTCCTCCGGGCGTAGGAGAGGAGGATGACGTGGCAGTCGCGTGTAGCACGGTGTTGGCGATGACTGCGTTGGGCGCTGTGGGGGGGTCGTAGAGCGTGTTGATGGCGGCGGCGGCGGCGGCGAGCGCGGCGGCGGTTGAGCGGTGGCCTGCCATGCGGTGGGTGGGGGTGGGGGGCGCCTTACGCATGTCCGCTGGGGACAGCGCAGAGGCCTCCGGTGACAGCGCTGCAGTACAGATTAGTCAGGCATGCAACATGATCCCACGGGCAAACCTTGAATGCGCGTAACAACAAGCTGGGTAGTACGAGTATTGTCGTACGATGGCATCCGCAGAGCTGCAGGCAAGTGCTGATGCGTTGCCATGTATGCCAGCAGGTGGGCTGTAGCATCTTGCCAACAGTGTTTACGAGGCCATCGTCGTCGCCAGGCGCCAGGCGGTGTGAGTGGCTCAAACAAACCATATCCAGAGTGGCAGGGAGGGCAGCTGAGCATGCAGTGCAACAGGTATGAATTCACATCGTTAAGATCATGCCCTGAAAATGTGAAGTTACGCCTCGCTCACCTTGCATCGGTGACAATAGCGGGCTGCCTCCGTACGACCCTCCTTTCATGCCCGGCAGTCCACTATTGCCCAGGCTGCCAACGTCCAAGCTGAGGTTTAGCTGGTACTTCCGGCCCAGACTCGCCAACGGACTGGCTCCGGAACCAACCGCACCGTTCGCTGTGGCATCAGCGGCTCCTGCCCCTTTCACCTTGCCAGCCCCTGCTTTGCCGCTGCGGGATGGAGAGGATGCGACAGACACGCCCGACGGCTCCGCCAGTGGTGCGCTGAACAGAGGCGGCCCAGAGAAACTAGCACCTGGGGTTGTTGCAGTGACCGACATGACAGCGTACTGCGGACGGAGTGTACTGCCGCCATCACCTGCCGCTGCCGTTTCGCCTGCCGCTGCTGCTAGCGCTGCCGGCGTGGATGCAGGATCTGCCCCGTATCCGCTGGTGCGTGGGCTTGAGGCTGTAGGAGAGTAGCCTGAGGACGACCTGGGCGCGACTCCATTCGCGCTGGACCTGGCATTCACGCCCGGCAGCGGCATGCTGCTGGGCATAAGCTGCACGTATGGCACCAACAAGCTCAGAGCGTCAGCACTACAAGCTCACAAACCAAGCCAAACCAGCAGGGCGGCCGGCTGGCGAGAATGACGTGACGTAGCATGTAATTGTGTGCAGCATCGCATTGGGCAGGATGCAGGGTGGGAGCCATCAGCGTGATGCACTGCTGCCACGTTGCCATAGCAGCGACACGCCCACTGCACAGCAGTGTGCATAGCAATCCACGACCCAGTTGCTGAGCACGACGCCGGAGTCCCGCGCATGCACGCCGGTCACGAGCAGCAAGGTACATGCATGGATTTTGCCGGGCAAATGTGAACTATCCGCCATGCTCATGTTCACTCAGATGTTCACCTGGAGCATTTTAGTGAGCCGCTCCTCGTCGTCATCCTCGGAGGACGCCCCAGAGCCTGACCCGCTGCTGCCGCCGCCGCCGCCTGCATCACCCGCCCAGCGAGGGCTGCGCCGCCGGCTGGACTGGCCCCCGGTGCGGCGGTGAGTGGAGGAGGAGGGCTGAGGTGGGGAGGGCTGGTTGGCCAGATGCGCGAGCCGGAGGCTCGACTGCGAGCGCGTGCAGCCGCAACACGAGGCGCACACCAAACAACAAGCATACCGTACTTCATTCGCGCACTGGATCGTTTGCTGGTTTGCATGCACAAACACACTGCGCTCCCATAAGACATGCCCGAACTTCATCAACAATTGGCTGCAAGGCTCGTTCACGCAGTGTCTGTGAGTCAGCGACTGGATTGATGAGGAACCGCCGCGATCGTCCCCCATGCAGCATACAGCGGCACCCACCCACCCCCTGATGCTAGTCACCCACCCACCCCCTAATGCTATAGTCGCCTACCCACCCACACGCTGGCATGCATGAGCAAAGGGAACCATTACAGTATGCAGTGCACAGCGCTCACATGCAGCAGCCTCACCGCAAAAAAGTCGTCAAGGGCGGCGGCGTTTGTGCCGATGACCCCGGATGCGCTGATGCGACCGACCACGCCTTCATCGCGTTGTGGCTTTCTGCGGGGTGCGGGCATCCCGCTGGTTGAGACGCGCGGGTTGGTCGTGCCAGGAATACTACTTTGGGAGCTGCGGCGGGCTCTGCTGGTTGGGCTGCAGTGCCCGCTGCTGCTGTGGCGTGGTGCTCCGCACCCAACCGTACCAGAAGTGGAATCTCGGGCAGCATGATGGAAAGGAGAAGCAGGGCAGCTCAGACCGGATGCTCCAAGCATGCCAGCCTCATTTCCACCCTCGCTGGTTAGAGTACGCTTCTGTGAAGGGGACAATAGAGACCCTAGCCCGCCATCGAGCCCGCCGCTGGCAGTGGGTCTTTGGCTGCTGGCCAAGGCTGCAACGCTGTAGGGTTCAGAAAGGTTGGGCAGGAGCAAGGCTGCTGCATGTGTCCCTGGAGCGAATCGTGAGCTAGGGGCGCTGCGAGCACCTGAAGGGGACGAGGGATGCAACCCTGGAAACGTCCCCACTGCCAAGCTGCTGGAATGGCTGTGTTGTTGAAACGCCATGGAGCTTGGTTTCAAGCTTGCCAACAGCAGCAGACCGTGCTAGGATTGCCCATCGCCGAAAATCCGCACGTGGCACTGGTGTGCATGTGTCGAATCAACGTGAAGGGCTTCGCCGCTGCTCCCTTGTCTCCTGATAGTGTCCAGCAGCAGGCTTATGTGTTTGGTGCGTGAAATCTGCTGTAGAACTGAGTATGACAGCCAGGTCCGGCTCCGGTTGCTCTACTTCAAGGGCTTATACCAGGAAAAAAACCAAAACGGAAGAACCAGCACTGGCCGGCAGAACTGCCAAAGTATACTTGGGTAAGCTACGTGATTGAATTTGTTGCGTCACTTCCTGTCGTTATGCCAGGCTCCGTCCTCCTCAATATGCACCAAGGCTGCACGGCACGGACGTTCAGAGTAAAGTCTTGGGAAAGGAAAATTTGTGTGCATACCTTGTGCACATCTTAACTATGCATTGTGTGCAAGTGCAAAATTTACACGCACGTAGTCAGCCTGCACTTCAGCTGCATGCGGCGCGATTTGGAAGACTTAAAATTCGTGTCAGCATACGGACAACGCAGGAACAGGTATGCAATCAACGCCAGAGGGCACCCTATCCTATGCCACCTGACTTATCTTGTCATAACTTTATGTGGCTGCTCATGTGGGTCGATTCATGCGCGTCAAAGTCAGTCGATGCCAAACGCTAGTAGCCCCAACGAGCCAGTGTTGGTGCCATACATCAGGCAGTGCCAGCTGATCAAGCTTTGTGCCAAGCTTTTGAGGCTCCCTGCACGCGGTGTCGCAAGTGCTCTTTACTATGCTCATGCATACCACGAGCTGTTCGACCCGGCGTGGACCAACGCAGTCGAGCCACGTGTGAGCGTGCTGCTTTTCTTGTAGTTGGTGAATCCTTGTCACTTTATCCACAGTTTCTCTCTAGCTTGACATGTCAATGTTTACGAGCCGTGTTTGACTGTTTGTTCGCTTGCCATGCTTGCGTGGCGCGGGCGGCTTGGTCACTGTTTTTGGCTGCGGGGGTGTGAGCCAGGCACTCATAGCCTCCTTCATATTCCTCGCCACCAAGGTTGAAGAGGTGCGTCTCAGTTAGGTTCAACACCCCCTGCTTTTCGGCTGATGCAAGCAGACGCAGCAACCTGACGCACCCTGACTGCGTGCTCTCTGCTTTCAGGTTGGTGTCTCCAACAACCACTTGCTCAACGTGGTTCACATCGCCAGCACTTTGCAGGAAAACGAGGAGGCAGGAGCAGGCCCTCCTGCCGCAGTGCACACCCCCCTTGCGCTTGAACGTGCTGCAGGCCTTGTTGGTGAGGGTACGGCCGTTGTGGCTGGCCCTGACTTGGTTCACAGCACAGCGTTGGCATTGCAACTACAACAGGTCTCCGTCCTGGTCGGGCCGTCGTACTATGCAGCCAAACAGCGTCTGCTGGACGCCGAGCAGGTTTTGCTGCGCACGTTGAAATTCCAGTTGTTTGTGGCCCAGCCACATTCGCTACTGTTCAACCTGCTTAGCCAGCTGCATGCCAGCTCAGATCTGGCGGACCTGGCGCTGCAGCTCCTCAATGACGCCTGGTGCTTCTCACGCGCGAGCCGCCTGTTCAGCGCGACACTGCTCGCAGTGTCTGCGCTCGAGCTAGCGAGAGAGCTGTTGCAGCAACAGCTGCCGGAGGTCCACGATGCTGTGGTCAGATTGAGAGACGGCCTTGCTGAAGGCAGCGAGGCAGAAGCTAGCAGAGGGGCCACCCACGCGTTCGACCCTGCGTGGTCTGCGTTGGGCACCCTGCGTCTGAGTGAAATTTATGGGGTGGAGCGGGCTCAGGCAAGCAAGTGCATGCAACTCATGTTGGACGTGGCGATGCAGCTGCTGCAACAGTAATTCGTCTGGCCAAGGGCAATGTTTGACACCTGCCGTCTTCGTCGCCCGAAGGGCCGTTTCATGCCGTCCGTCAAGCGACTTACATCCATGCATGCATGCTATGCCAGCATGCTTGCCCTCGTCAAAGCGTGTGCGAGAGACGCTTACGTACATGGTGCGTTTCTTGCCATGCCCGTTCAAGGCTGTTGGGTTGTCACCACTGAGGTGGTCTCTGCCGGGGCCGTGTGGTGTGTTCACGACAGGTCACATATTACATTATACTTGCATCGGTGCCAATATGACCGCATCTGAGTATCATGACAGCAACAAGTCTGAGTGTATTGGTTGCTCTTGGCTCGGCTTGGGTTGTAAAGCTTTAAGTGAAGCGGCGCGCACTTAACGCTATTTAAGGCTGCTTGGTCCTGTACTCTTGTCCACTGAAGCATCACCGAATCCCTGCCCTGTAGCCTGGATTGCTGTAAAGTGGTGTGCTGGTGAACAGCCCATCGGTGAGGTCACGTATTGTTTGAACCAGCCTGCCCTTTCCGGGTGGGAGGAACACTCGCCCGGCTGCACTCAGCATCAGCAGCATTATGAGGGACAAGCCAGGCAGCAGCGTCTGTCTGCAAACCACACTTGAACACTTGAGATTGGTTGTGCTCCGCCAGAAGTTCCACTTGTTTCATCTTTGTCTTAGTCCTGCCTCGACCACGGCTTGCACGCCCTTGCAAAACTTGGTGTGAAGACAAGAGCAGAAACAACCTGACATAACTTGTGCGTATTTAAATGCACATGAATGAGTATCTCGTTGCGCGCGTTTACTGACACTGCTTAGTGCAATTGAATGCTATGTTTAAGTGATCACTCTTTCTGTTGTGATGCTCCAGGGTCTTGCCTGCAGGACCCTGCTGGACATATCACACACCTTAAGCACCCGGGCTTTGAAATTGTATTCCATCGCGCCTTAAGGGCCCTGCGTCGCTGCTTGTCTCCCACCTCGCTTTTGGCTTACCACCGTTACCACCGTTCTGAAGGTCAGAGGGCAACACAGTTGCGCGACCATGCCGCACGGATGGGCAACCGCAAGCGCCATCGTGGATGAGGTGAGTTCAGAAGTTGCTAGTAAAACGTTCGCCTGGAGATTCTTGTAAGAGCGCCAGCGAGCGTGGACGACACCATGGCTGAATCTCAAAACCTAGAGCGCACTGTGCCCAACTGCGCGTTGAGCGAGGCCCAGCAGAAGGTTTTGGCCACAACATTCGCTTTAAGGAACTCATTTTGACCTTTAGCTGCCAGCACAGTGTTCAGGTGACCAGCGCCTGTTGGCCTCCAGCGAAGCATGGTAAGGATTGGCAACACAAACCTGACCTCAACCGGCCCTACTGCCCTGAACATGCAGGCCATCGAACGGCGTCACATGGCCATTCACAACGCCAAAGTCTTGGGTGCTGAGAAGCGCATCGACACCTCGACGCCGATTGTGCATGTGCAGTGTGGGGCTGCTGCCCCGAAAGCGCAGGAGCTTGAGGCAGAGCGCCAATATGGGCGGGAACTGGTGAGTATGTCCAGGTGTAACAAGCTGTATTCGCAGTCTGAGAATCCCCTGATGCCTGCCTCTGCATGTCTTGTCACCGGGACAGCACCCCTTGCCAGCCCAACAGCCCAATCAAGTGGATACTTGCCGCACTGGCATAAATGAGCTCAGGAGCCTGATTTCACAAGGCCTCTGCCCTGACTCATCAATCTTGAGTTGCGGCTCAGAACGGAGGCTTTGAGGGTTGGTTTCGGGGCACAAGCAGGGCCCGTATCCTTGACATGGCAGTCCGCACAGGGTGTGTCCGGCAGTGTATCGGTGCCATTTGCACGGAGCTCTGGCGTTTGAATTGTTGGTGCTGGCAGTCCAGCAGACCAGCACACACTGACGCCAGGTGTCGCTCCGCTCCGTGTGCAACACTGTTGTGCAACCCTACCGGGACCAAAGGACTTGTGCTGTTGTACCTGCTGCCTACGTTAACAGGAGAATGCGCAGCTGCTCAACAGCCTGCTGAAGCTGCAACAGACAGACTCGTCGAGTGTGCTGCGACCGTCTACGTCGCGCAGCAGCCTTGTCAACAACACGCCTGGGCTTTACAACTCCGGTGAGCAGGCCTGACAAGCACTAATACACGCATAGTTGCTCAACTAGCATGCGTGCTTCATCACCGCCCTTGGCCCACATGCGTGCTGCAGCATGCCGAGCTATGCATGTTAGCTCGGCATGCAGATGTTCAGACCTTCAGGCTTGATACTGAGTATTGCAACGTTTGCGGACGCATACGGGGCTGGAGTGTTGCAAGCTGCATGCAGATGCAGATGTTCAGACCTTCAGCATGCCGACCTTCAGCATGCGTATTGCAACGTTTGCGGACGTGTACCAGCAAGCTGGAGTGTTGCAAGCGGCAACGCTGAATGCCTCGTTTCCGTGTGCTGGCACGGTGCAGATATGGGAGGGCCTGCGGTCCTCGACCATCTCAACTACAACGCTGCCAGCTGCCCTCGCAGTATTCACTACAGGGGCAGTCAGTCAAACAGCCGCGCTGCCAGCAGCACCGCCAGCCGCGCTGCCAGCCGCGCTGTGAGCGTCTGTGACAACATGTCTGGCACCGACAACACAGACCCCAATGCAGGTGCCGAGACCAACACCACTGACAGCGACGTTGACAACACAAGCAGTGAAGGGACGGCTATTGACACTCCAGCCAAAGAATTATACGCTACCGGAGCAGCTGGACATGTTGCTGCAAACAGCCGATCTGCTCGGGTGTCCAGAGCCTCGTCGCCCATTCGCGTTCCTGTTCGCAAATCCACCTCTGGTGCAGGCTCCAG
Organism: Chlamydomonas asymmetrica; assembly: GCA_001662385.1. NCBI lineage: Eukaryota > Viridiplantae > Chlorophyta > Chlorophyceae > Chlamydomonadales > Chlamydomonadaceae > Chlamydomonas > Chlamydomonas asymmetrica. The sequence goes on from BDDA01000063.1 coordinate 172,131, forward strand.
AAGGGTGTCCCTGACGGGCACGCCAGAGGCCCTCCCAGGCAGCGCGTTCCTGCCACTTCGCGGCGACAGCCCAAGCGATGGGGACTGGCCGGGCACGCTCGTGCGGCGCCCGCCTGCGCACGAGGGCGGCGGCAACGCCCTGTACAGCGTGGGAACGCCGGCTTCGCTTCTGCCGCCCCGGCCGCAGGGCTCCCCGGCTGTGCTGCGAGCGAGCGGCTGCGGCAACAGCGGCGGCGTCGCAAGCCCTCAACCTCAGCCCCAGCCTGGCACGGGTGTGCAAGTGCGATTTGGGTCATCATTGCCTGCTACCCAGCCGGCCCCGCTGCTCAGCCCGGAGAGCAGCTTGGAGCTGAAGATGTCAATAAACAAACAAGAGAAGTCATTCCGCACGTATTTCAGCATCGGGGACATGCCCGAGGGAAGCGTGTCGGCGGGTGCGAGCCCCGCCCGGCCCCAGCGCGTGAGTGCGTTTGGCGGCGACACGGGCTGCCTTAGCGCGTACATCCCACTCAAGGCCAGCAGGCTCAGCAACAGCGGCCATGCGGCTGGCGTGGAGGGTCCGCACGGCCACGCGGGCGGCACATCTACTGGCAGCAGGAGCATGCGCAGCCGCGGGCCAAGCGACTGCGGCGCTGCGAGAACGTCCGCCAACGGCGTGTGGGGTGACAGCTACACGCAGAAACACTCCAGGAGCGGCACCGTGGACGCCTCGGACGCAGACGCGTCCGCGAGCGACGCGGACGACAGCGCCACGCCCCGCCGGAACGCCGCCGGCGCGCCGCTGCTGTACAGCAACACCTCGTTCGGCCGCCGCTCGGCGCGCTTCAGTCTCCCTCCAGGCTCCATGCCTGACGAGGCGCAAGCGGATGTGCCGTGCAACGGCAGCGGCGTCCCGGCAGCGGAGCGCAGCCTCAGCCGCCAGGCCTCAGGCCTGAGGAGCGAGCGTTCGTCTACGGATGGCGGCAAGGCCGCAGAGCTCAGGGCCATGTACGGCGCGAACCTGCTCGCGGCCAACGGTGAGCATGGCATACTGGCATTGCACGCCTGCTGGCGCTGCACTAACAGCTGATGTTGAGTGACCTGGGTGCGCGTTGTGTGGCGCATATTGCGCACGCTACCATCGGCTAATGATTATGGCGTGGACTGCAGTGTCTGTGCGCTTCTGTACAATTATCCATGCGATATAACCCAAGGCCATGGAGTTGGCTTTGAGTGCTGCCTCGTTGCATGTTGTGCGGCCGGTATGCACTCAGTCTGGCGGTCAAGTGCTTGTTTTGAATGCTGTGGGGACTGCATGGGTCTGCTGCGCGCAGGCAACAGCGTCATGGCTGCTCGCCGCAGCAACCCGGGCAACGGCAACTCGCTCAGGCGCTCCGGGCGCGGCAGCGAGGCGGGCGGACACGCGACCTTCACAGTGGTGCCAAAGACGCAAAGAGTGTCTCAGTCAGGCGGTTTGCAGTAACTGCAACTGTCTTTGTGGTCGAGTCCCAAACACTTTGTATCATATTCTTGTGCCTGCTGATTGTGGCCCTGGCGGAGCAGTTGAGTGTCCGTTCATGCGCAAATTGCAGTGAGGTTGATCACGGTGTATTTAGCATGCTATTAATGTGGAAAGCGAGAAACTGCCGAGCCTTTTGATTGGTGAAGTGTTTTGCTTGCCAGCTGCATATGTGCTGTTTACGCGAGTGGAGGCACTGCCAACCTTGCTGTCTGATGTTCTAAAAATAGAACATAATGAGGTGTTTATGACAGCTTCATGAGGGAAGCCGTGGACTGTAACTTGGTCACGTTGTGGACGTCAGTCCCTCTGGTGGCGAAACCGATTGCGGACGACCAGCAACACAAGCCACAACAGACAAGCAAACATACGCTACTCCCTTGTATTTAAATCATACCACTACTGAGCGTAGTGTCAAGAGATTGGCAAGGCCCAAATGCTGCGCCAGGGGCATGGTTCCGCATCCCGCACAAGCGCTACGCGAGGCAGGAGAGCTTCTGCAGGTCTATGCGCAAACACTGTACTAGGCAGCAAATATTACGTTCACGGAAAATCCATATTTTGCTGGCTTAAATTCTCGTGCAGCACCCTGGTGTTGTTATAAGTCCACGTTGCTTGAGCTCATTGCCGACATACAGCCAGCTCCTGAACTTTCCCAACCTGATGTTGGAATAGCTCAAGTATTTTACGGGCGCTAGGAAAGGATGCCAGCATCAGTAGCGCCGCAAGCGCCTGCAGAGTTCGATTCACCCGTGTACGTGGGCACACCCGAAACAGACCGTGATGAGGCCGTCCAAGGCGCACTGGACTTTGTGTTCCAGAGGTTCAACCGGGCGCTTTTACAGCACCAGCAGCAGGTTCATGCCTTGGAGCGGGCAGTGGATGCCTGCTTGACAACCTGCTTGGACGTAGTTGATATGCAGTATGTGCCACGCGACGACAACCCCGTGTCCGCCGTGTCACAGCGGCATGCAAGCTGGGAAGCGGAGGAGCCCCCTCAGCCATGCGCAGTGGACTCCTGGCTGCGAGCGGCAATACCTGACGCGCCGCCTGGCGTGGTCGAGCTTTCATTCGGCATGCAGGCATTCCTTAAGCAGGGCACGATGCCTAGGTCCGCTCTCGTCACCCCTGGAAGAGGGGATGGCGAGGGCAGGCTAAGTGGGGCCTCCACACCCAAGGGCGGAGGTCGTGCCAGCGGAGCCGGCTCCCCGACACGCGGCACACGCGCGCTCACCGCGAATCACTCGATGCGCGCTGCGGTCAGCAAGGTGCCCAACCAGCGCCATCACCTGACTCAAGAACAGCGTCTGCTTGAGGGCCAGCTGCGTTGCGAGCTGACCCAGCGCAAGGCCCAGGCTGAAGTCTCGCGTCAGCTCGAGGCCAAAGACCACGAAGAACGGTCAAAGCTGGAGGCCCTCCGCAAAGCGCTCAAGGGGCGGGACTACACGTACGACCACAAAGGCGCTGTGGTGCCCCTCGAGAGCTTCGACCCGGACCGCACTCCGTTGGACGCGCTGACAGGCCCCGCGTACGCGGTCAAAGAGCCTGGCGACGACGTGTCACCACCAGGCTCGCCGCACCACCGCAGCCGTGGCTCTCGAACTGCATCCCCCAACGCTGCGGCGCGCACCTCTTTGAACGGAGCAAACGCCAGCAAGGCCTCAGCGACAGCTGGAGGCAAGGGCAGCAGCGGGCCCGCTGGGTCACCGGCGGACGCTCGAAAGGACAAGGAGCGCAAAATGCTGTCTGACTTCAAAAAGGCGCCTCAAAAGACGCAGCCCAGCGCGATGGACACGCTCACTCCCTCCACAGGCGTCACGCTGCGCCAGGGCGCCGCGACCAAGTCGGGTCCGCTCAAGCGGCCCGAAGGCTTCGGCGTCACGCGTGAGCAGCACACGAAGAACATGCAGAAGCAGGCGGCGCAGCACGAGCACGACCACGAGGCGTCAAAGTCACGAGCACAGACCGCCAACGGAACGAGCGTCGGAGGGCGTGCGGATAGCGTCAGCGCCGGCGCCCCGATGAACGGGCAAACCGTCTCCTTCACGGGGAAAATCCCTGCCAACGCCCAGAGCTTCACCGGCTCAGGCACAGCGGCGGCAGCGGGCAGAAGCGGGCCGGGCGGGCCACGATCGCGCCTCGCGGGGACGTCGTTCGTGGGCCAACCTGCGGCCGGGGCGTCGCTGCCGCAGCAGCCCAGCGCGTTGGCAGCGTACGGCAACAGCTTGGACCCGCTAAGGGACGCGAAAGCACGTGTGGACGAGGCGCCTGTGAAGCCTCCGACGCCGGACGCCAACTTGACGATTCTGACCGCGTCGGACTGGGGCCTCAACACGGGCGGGCGGGGCTACGAGGAGCCTCCCTCGCTGCCTGTGGCCAAACCCACCGACCGCATCACCCAGGACACGGGTGCGTATTATACTACATGCATAGGCGGCGCTGCCGATGATAGCCATGAACCACACACTTCACCCGTGAAATGCGTAGAGGACACAGGTGTGGGTGTGGGTGGATGCATGAGGGTCGTACATGCAGTCACGGTGTGCATGCATACCATGTGGCCCAAGTGTGGGGTTGGAGTGTGGAGTAGGGTGGCGTATTGGCGATGTGGGTCACGCGAGCAGGTGTTGCGTCATGGCGGCATTCTGCGGTGTGAGAGTGCCTGGACGTGCGTGCGTGCGTGTGTGTGTGGGGGGGGCTTGCGAGCCGCCACATCCTGCAGGTGGTGGGGGCAGCAACACCCGACAGTCCTGTGATTGCAGCCGTGCGACATGAGCCCGTGACGCACGCATCGTTGCGGGCTTACGGCACCATGCGTTACTGTTTGGGGCATTCGTTGTCAGTGGCTGAGTGACCACAGGCCCATCCAGCGCTCCTTGCGACCGTAGTCCTGGTGTGCTTGTGCGTGTGCCATTCGTGCAGTCGGTCGTACCTCCCGTCTGCCCCGGGAGCGTGCCGCCGTGGCAACGATATCGCCGCCGCTGTCGCCTGCCAAGCTCGCCGCACAGAAGGACCAGTCGCGGCTTCAGTTCAAGAGCATTCTGTCAGAGTAGAGTCGGTGATGCGGACAAGATGGTCGCACTGGCATGCTAGCGCACGTGTCGGTTGATGCAGCACCCTGTTCAGCAGCGGTAGCGCAGTACTCCTGATGCGCAACGTGCCCCATAGGCCCGATCGAATGACTGCAAGCACCGGGTCTGCGGACCAGCAGCCATGCAACGTGTGGTGACTTGCCTGACCCAACATGCAGTGTGCATGCAAGCTTTGGCGGCATGCCCAGTTTGGGAGCGGCCAAGGTGCCAAGCAGGATGTTCCCAATTGCAGTCATTACTCATTTTGCTGGGCATTTCTGGGTGTTGGATCCTGATGTACTGGTATGATCGAACATCAATTGACTTTGCAGCACAGTGACCTTCCTTGACTCGTACACTGTGCCACTAAACTGCAGTGCACCTCACGGCACCAGTGCTACCAACCACCTGTAACACGTGCCACATGGTTTACGCTGAGCCAGCTGAAACGTTGCGTGTGCGAGGCTGACCAGATGTGAGCATAACGGTACAACTTGGTAATACTTGAGAGGATGTCACACAAGCTCGTATGCGTCCATCAGCCTGACCATCTGCTCTGCTCCGTCTGTCACGACGTCTTCACCTATCACGTGGGCTGTCCGAAATGCAAGGCACCGTTCTGCCGTGGCTGCATGCAGCAGTGGTTCAGCACTCAAAGGTCAAAGGGAAACCCCTGCAGCTGCCCATATTGCCGTGCGCAGCTCCGCTCCAGCCATCTGACGCACAGCAACAAGCTGCAGGACGAGGCTGATGCGCTCCTGGTGTACTGCCCCCACAAAAGCAAGGGCTGTGATGCTGTCGTCCAACGCTCCCAGATCATCAACCACTTGGCAAACGACTGTCCTGAGCAGCTGGTGCCTTGCTCAGCCTGCGGAGAGCGGGTAAAGCGACGCAGCCTTGCTGAGCACGCCACACTGTGCTCTCTGGGGACTGTGTATAGATATGAGTGGGCCAAGCCCTCAGATCCCCGCGGCCCGGAGGAGCTTTTGCAGTACGTCATCCGCAGGGAGCTCATGGCCATGCGCAGCGGGCAGATTGCGGCACCGCATGTGTTCTCGCAGCCCACGCCCTGCCGCTACCGCCCTTGGGGCTGCCCTGTGGAGGGGCCTGACCTGTACAACCACGAGCATGCCTGTACATACGCTCCCCAGCAGCCAGCCAACGGTTCTGGTGATAGCGAGAAGAGAATCGATGAGGATGACGAATTCGACTTCAGCGCGACAGCAGCGGACACACGCTCGGAGCTCACCACCTACGAGCAGCAGCACAGGCTGACAGTTGTACCCGCAGCAAGCATTAGCAGTAGTGCCTTATTGGAGGTCCTTAGCTCTGCCGTGGCTTCAGAGGCAGTGCGTTCATCTTCGGTCACGCACAGCGACATGGCATTGACCGGCGCAAACGCTGTGACCGCACCTGCTGGCACATCACCACGGGGAGCAGGGCCGCCATCAACTTTGCAAGACAAGGAGCCAGTTCACAGCGAGGCTGGCCGCGGCAGCGCTGATGGCGCTGGCCACGGCGCCGACCCTGGCACAGTGCTGGGGATGGTGGTGGGGTCTGCAGGTGCTTTCCGTGCCTGGCTGCAGCGCTGCTTTGCGCAATGCATCGACGATTCACAGCGTTGTAACCTGGCGCTTGTTATCACGGCCAAGCTCACCAGCTGCGCGAGCCAGCTGGCGTCGTCCGACTGGCGTGTGATACCGCTTGTGGTACCGCTGGCAGATTGGGCTGAGCCCGCTGAGGTGAAGCGTGAAGACACCAGGGATCCGCAGAGCGCCTCCCCAGGCAAGCAGGCATGGTGGCACATGCGTTACACACATCGCGCTTGCCTTCGTGGCCATTGCTGCATGATAAGCGTGGTGGGCCTGCCTTGTGCAGGCTGACTTGCTTGTGCCTCATGCGGCAACTCGTGTTCATCGTGCGGTCTCAAAGTCATGGGGCCTGGCAGGGTGCCGGCTTGGCCGGCCGTGCAGGCATGCCAGCACGCACACACACATGTAGCCACCCTCAGGTGCAGTTCAAATAATCACGCATATGCACACTGCAGGGCCCCACGGAAAGCACCCTGCAGGGCCCCGTGGGAACCAAACGTTTATAAAAACATGCAGACACCGGTAGCGAGGCTGGTCTCGAGTTCTCCCTGGGCAGACTGGCTGCATGCTGGTGCCCGCATTACTGCCAAACGCATCCAGCTACTGCTGGGTGGTGCGCAGTGCGTCCGTGCACCCATGCTTGCTGGTCTGCTGCAGCACGCCCATGCGTGTGCCTCGGCATTCCCTGGGCCACGCGCCACACGCTGCCCCGCTCATGGGCCAACGAGAACCTCATCCTGACACACCACCCGGTGCAGACCTTCCTTCGTCACGCTAGCATTGTGTGCAGCGCAAGTGCGCAACCCGAATGACTGCTGCTCCTGCTGGCCCTGCCGTACGATTATCATCCAGCACACATGTGGTTGACTTCACATCATGTAGCCGATCTGGCCATTTCGTGGATGAGGGCAGCACAAATGTGCACCGCATGATCGCATTGCCATAGGAGACATGTAGTTAATTGTAAATACTAGGAAACATGTTGCTGTTATGTGGTTGTTGCACTGATCTATGCGCAGGGCCGGCGCCGCCTGATGCCGGCGCAAGCGCTGGCGCTGCGCTGATCCCCTCCGTTGGTGTCTCGCACGACCAGTCAACCAGTGTACCCCTTCGCTCCCATGATACGTCAAGTTCCAGGGCTCCGGAAGCCACCCGCACCGTCGGCCGTGCTTCTGGAGCTGTGAATGCCGCGCTTGATTTCCTAGCGGACCGGGTGGGCTCGCGTGACCAGGCGCGCGCTGGGCAGGTGTACGCCACCCTGGTGGCCGCGCATGACGCCATGAGGGCAGCGGGTGGCGCTTCCACATCCGCACAACGCTTGGACGTGCTGGCGGGGCTGCTGGGCGACGAGCGCGGCCTGCTCAACGTGGCCAACCGCAGCGGCGAAGCTAACCAAGCGGCCAGCAGGGCCGATGGCAGCACTGCAGTGCCGCAGCGGCGGCAGCAGCCGCACCCGTTCGAGACCTTCAGAGTGGCGGACTGCAGCGTCGCCATGATTCCAGGTGAATGAGCACTTGATCACACAAGCACCTGCCCAACCCCACTTGCACAGACATCCTAAACTCATAATACGTTAATACACCATGAATGCATCCCGATCACTTTATCGCTCATGCTCCACCCCTGTCAGCTGCGGACCGTGCGACCCTGTTCAACTGACCCTGCTGCACCCGACCAGCCGTTTTCCTGGCCTGGCTTTCCTCCCTGGCTAACAAATTGTGAAAAACAATAATGCTGGCGATGGCTCATCCCATTCCGCCCCATGCTGGCCTGTGTTAAAGCCTGACCCAGGCCTCGGCGTTGCTTGTGTTGTGCCCCATGCTTGTTATGCAGCGGTGCACGATTCGGCGCTGACAGGTAGGCGCGCCGCTCCAGGGCAGGTCTGAGACTGGCAGCACACCGCCGCATGCGTTGCGTTTGTGGTGCAAGCATGTAACAGGGCGCATGTGGGGTATTGTGACATCACCACAGGGCCCCCTCATGCCTGAACGGAGCTTCTATAGCTGTGCAGCATGGTATCGGGCTTTCGGTATATCAGTATATGACAAGGGAGAAGCGGCCGAGGGCAGATGCTTCATTATTGAATGCCAAGGGCCGCTTGCAATTACAGGCGGTCACAGGTAGCAGGCCCAAATATATATATGCATCATGCATGAGTGCGAGGGGCACATGCATCAGTCGCATGAATGCATGAATGCTTGTGTGACTGCTTGATTGGCTCAACATCTGGTGGCGGCGCAGTGCACGAATGGGCGGACCCGCGTCTCCTCAACGCACCTGAAGCTCGTGTGTGCGTGCGCGTGGCGGTGGACAGGGTACCGCACGTTTTGGGCGTATGGCTGCCTGGAGGTTGCGCGTGCCGTCGCCCCTGGCCTGTTCCTCAGCTGGCAGTCGCTAGCAGTGCTCAACGACCTCGTCACGCACCTCGTCCAGGTGAGTCAGCCAATACACACACGCATAATAAACGTTTTATTATAAACCTAGTACCGCTGAATGTGTGAAGGACCTGGGCCACTAAGGCCTGCCGCATTGACCCACAACCAGTTGTGGGTTAGGAGTGCGTGTGAGGCTGCGACCCATGTCGCTACGCATGCATCGCACGGCGCACATGCACATGGCGCTGGGCCACACGCAACCACATCGGGACACGGCAGCGTTGCGCCTCCCTGCTCTGCCATGCGCTCAAGTCTGCAGCTTTGCCGGTTGGCTGTTTCACTCAGGATAGGAATGCAGTAAGACGCAATGTGTGCGTGTGCTGCCGCAGGCCATCATGAGCCACATTGTGATGCAAGGGCACAGCGAGGCGCTGGCCACCAGGACGCTCTTCGACAAGCACGCTGTGCGGCTGGCAATCCAGGTGCGGCCGCATTGGGCTAGGTTGGATCAGGCATTTGCATTGGAGCTTTCCAGCCCAAGCCGACAATGCCTGCAGACGAAGACTGGTAACACGTGCAGGAGCGGTGACCGTGCAGCCACCGCATGCGTCCTGCTGTTGCTGTATATGAACGAGTACCGATACTCACTCATTGGGCTTGTGAGGATCACCATGGACATCATCCTGTTGCAAGCTGGTGGCGTGCACCCGGCCATGCAGTGTGCTTTCCGTGGGGCCGTGCACTGTGCATGTGATGTTCAGATGTGTGTGTGTGTGTGTGTGTGTGTGTGTGTGTGTGTGTGTGTGTGGTTTCCTGTGTGGATGCGCGAGCAGGCCGTGCTTCCGTCACGGCTGGCGGGGGCCGCCCAGGGGGCCGCCGAGCGCTGCGTGTGGCTGTTTGAGGACATTGCGTGTGATGACCTGGGCGAGGAGACGTGGGCGGGCCTGCGTGACAAGATGGACCTAGGCATGGAGCTGGGGAAGGTGAGCTGGGCTGCAGGGGAAAGCACTGCAGGCTGCAGGGGAAAGTACTACAGGGTAAAGTACTGATATTGCCGAGGGGGTGGGGCAACTGGAAATAATCGTATGAGGCTCTCTCATCTCTGCCCTTCGGCGATAGCATCGCTGATTGATCCGGGCATGCGTGCACCGCGGGTTGCCTTGCACCCCTGGGCAGGGGCTGGTTGACGCAGGCGTGACGGTGACCCATTGTTGACAGACGTGACCCATGATTGATTGATTGATTGATTGACTTCACATCACTTGGCCAATCAGGCCATTCGTGCAGGCCATTCATGGATGGGGTAAGTGGACATGAATTTGCGTGGGGTGGGTGGTGGTGCGAGTGAATGTGTGACGTGACCCATGTTGGGTGTTGCATGCGATCAACCGCGCAGGTCGCGGTGGCGGCTTCCCACTACGTGCCTATCATGGCCTGGGAGGAGGAGGAGGAGGATGAAGACGAGGATGAAGACGAGGATGAGGATATGTTTCCCGATGAAGGCGACGACGACGACGACCACGATGATATGAACGACGCAAGCTCCTACGGCGATAGTGATGACGATGACGAGGATGAAGATGAAGATGAAGATGAAGATGGGGATGAGGACAACTCGTCTGACTGGGAAGAAGCAGACGAGGAGGTGCGCTCCCAGTTGTCCTGCGTTCTCTGCTCGCCTCCCTTGTTGAGCAGCGGCCAATCATCACCATGTTCGCCACGCGTTAGCTGCTGGATCATGGCTGCTGCCATGCTGTAAAGCTCTAGTTGGATTCGAATTGTAAGCATGCAGAAGTTGGGTACGGCAGGTGCTTCAGGATTCCACGGCCCAAATGTGATGCAATGCACGGCCTTCAATTGCAGATAAAGTACTGAAGTGCCCTGCCGTTTAGGTCGTCTGTCGGAGCCAGTAACTAACTGCTGAATGATTGCAGGAAGCGGCCGAGATGCTCCGGCGGCAGGTGCGGGAGCGGGAGCGGCAGCAGCGGCGGCAGGCGGAGCGGCAGGCAGAGCGGCAGCAGCAGCAGCCAGCAGCCCGAGCTGACGCACAGGGCCCGGGTCATGGCCGCGGGCGGGGTGCCAGAAACGCGGGCGGGAACCGCACCACCACTCCCCCCATGGATCCTGCGCTCAGGGTGCTCCAGCAGCGCCTGCGCCACATGACGCCCCGGCAGATCCAGGAGATGTCCATGCAGATCACGAATGAGGCAATGGCTGCAGGGAGGAACCCGCTGTCGGTGCAGGAGATGCTGTCGGCGGTGAACGAGCGGCTCAACGCCCGCCAGCAGCAGCCACAACCCACCGCTGCAGGCCGCAGCACCGGGGGCGCACCTGGTACAAGCACTAATGCTGCTGGTGGCGCTCATCATGGGGTGACCAGCGATGCAGCAGCTGCAGCCGGCGCCACGGGCAATGCCAACGGCTCGACAGCGCCAGCGGGCGGGCCATCTGCGGCAGAAAATGCGTCACCACCTGCCACAAGCGGCAGTGCGGACGCTGCTGGTGGCGCTTCCCCGACCGGCAGCGACAACCTGGCGGCTGCCGCGGCCGCCGCAGCTGCAGCTAATCGGATGGCAGAGTCAGCAATCGCCATGCTGAGCTTTGCTGCTGCTCTCGGCCAGGCATCTGCCGGCAGCCGGGGTCCGCGTTCTGGAGCACCCACAGAGCCGCCGGCCATCCAGGCAGCGTCGTCCGCTGTTGGTGCCGCTGGCAGCGCAGCTGGCAACAGCATCACGGCCTTCACTCTAGCTCCGCAGTCCGATCCGCCAGGTACGGCAACGAACACTGGCAGCCTCGCACCCGGAGGTGGTGCTGCAGACGCCAACGACGGTGTGGGCGCGCCTATTGGGAGCCAGCGCATGACGGTGCAGGAGCAGCAGGCGCAAACCATGATCACCGCGATGAGAACCATCGAAGAATTCACCTCAGCGCGAAGGCTGGTGCAAGGCGTGCTGGGCGGTGCGGCGCCTGCCAGGGACAGCGGCAGCGCCGTGCCCGGCACGAGCGCTGCAGCCGGCACGAGCGCTGCAGTGCCCGGCACGAGTGCTGCAGCCGGCACGAGCGCTGCAGTGGCCGGCAGCCACGGCAGCGCGGCCATCCAGGGTCGCGAGGCGGGCTCGGGGGGAGCTCAGGGGGGTGTGGATGCATCTGCGCGGCTGCACGGCGAGCAGATGGAGCGCATTCGGGCGCGCCAGCGGGAGGCGCAGCGGCGGGTCGCCGCCATCGTCGCCGCCCGATCCCGTCGCCATGGGCGTGGCACTGAAGATGACGACAATGAGGATGACGAGGAGGAAGAAGACGAGGAGGAGGTATGTAGCAGGCTTTGGTCTCGTTCGTTTCCGGAGTTGACCTGACAAGGCAACCCACCAACTAAGAACAAAAGACAATGCACTCCACTAAGAACAAAAGACAATGTACTGCACTAAGACAAGTACTGCACTAAGAACAAAAGACAATGTACTGCACGAAGCCCTAAGACAATGTACTGCACTAAGAACAAAAGACAATGTACTGCACTAAGAACAAAAGACAATGTACTGCACTAAGAACAAAAGACAATGTACTGCACTAAGCCCTTGTGGCCCTCATGCACTCCTTGTGCATAGCTTGGTGACCCTCTTCTGCTTGCCTGGTCCCCATCTGGGGGGAACATGGGCAGTGTGGCCAGCACGCTCCTGATGTACCATAGCATAAGGTAACTAAGAACGGCCTTGCACCACCGCCTGCAGGAGGATGAGGATGACGTGCACGAGGGGGAGCTAGAGCCGGCCTCTGAGGATGATGATGACGAGCAGGCGGTGCTGTTTGAGGAGGAGCTGCCGGGCGTGGTGGCGCTGGCGGGGCTGGTGGAGTGGGCGGTGGCACGCCTCATGGCCGAGGTGCAGGTGAGCGCGTTAAGAGTTATTTGCTTCTTCCCGTGTGGGCAGGCTGTGTGCTTCCCGGAGGTGCATGTGTGTGTGTGTGTGTCACGGTGTCCGGCATCACCAGCACACAGCAGTGCAGTCGACTTGAAACAACACTCAGAGTGGTGAGAAGCGTGAGCTGGTGTCTAGTGTTTTCGATGCGAGGTGGGGGTCTCAGCGCACACGTCCACGGGTACAACCTGCACCACCAGCTGTGCGTACACTGCGTGTACCATATTGTGTGGACCGCATGTGCTGAGTTGAGCGCAAGGCCACCTCGCCTTTTTGTGTACCATATTGAGAGGGACGCAACGCTTCTTGCGATGGCCTGACATGTCTGAAGCGTTGGTCAAATGCACTTAGGAAAGTAGCAACACATGCGCATGTGCTCAACTGGAGTAGAGCCTGCCCTTCCGCCTCTGTCCCCCGTTACATTCGCCTGCTTGCCGCTTGACTACGATTGGCTTCGGTGTGTGACAGTTGTTAAGTGCCGGTACTAGGCAAGGGACGTGGAATCACCACACCCATGCAAAATGCATTCAAGCGGCAAGCAGGCAATGTTGGCCCACCCGCTCATGACCGTCATGAGTCATGCATGACTCATGACTGACCCTTGGCGCTTTTTTGGTGCTCAGGTGTTGGTGCTCAGTGAGCCCCAGCAGGTGGCCATCGTCGCCGGCAGGGTGGAGCCGTGGCACCTCATGCTCGCGCTGCGCACGTCCGGCCTCAACCAGGCGCTGCTGCCCCCTGGAGCCGGCGCGTACCTCCGCGCGCCCCCCCGGGAGCCACGCACGCACCAGCAGCACCAGGCCCAGCCCCAGCCCCAGCAGCAGCAAGCGCCTACATCTGCATCGCCAGCAGGCTTACTGCCGTCCGCATCGTTGGAGGCGATGCCAAACGTGCCATATGCGTCCGAGGTGGAGGTGTCGGACAGGCGTGCCGAGGCGTGCCTGCCGGTTCCGCCGCTGCTGACGTTGACGCATGGCTTGGCCGGCCTGGCAGCGCAGCCTGAGTCGTCGCTCCTCCTGCTCTCCACACTTTTGCCTTGCAACGCCAGCTGCGATGAGCCGCCCGCTCAGCTGACGGCCGGCCAGCCGGCCCACGAGCCCTGCCAGGAGCAGCAGCAGGGGCAGCAGCAGCAGCAGGGGGCTGACGCACCGCAGCAAGCTACCACTGGGCTTGGGCAGGGCACCGGTGCTTCTCACAACACACCGGGCCTGCTCGATGATGCGGCGGCAGCGGCATCACCATCATCATCATCTGCTGCTGCTGCTGCTGCTGGCGTTGTGGAGGGAGGGGATGCAGGCGGGGCACGCAGCTCGCGTACACCTCACTGCTTTGTGTGCCCGCTGGACTTGCGGTGCTACTGCCTCGGCCCAGCCCACGCCCCGCGCGCGCTGCGGTCGCACCCGCCTCCACCGGCCAATCAAACTACTGCTGGGCAGGCCTCGCCTGCCGCTGCTGCTGCTGGTCTTGCGCAGTCGCTGGACCAGCTGAGCCTGGCCTCAGCGCCGGCTCCAGGGTCAGCACTGGCAGCTGCAGCCCTGCCAGCGCCCCCGTCCAGAGGCCCAACACCCGCCCCGCTCCGGGTGGGCCAGGAGGAAACCGTCAACGGCAGCACGCAGGGTGCGGCTGGGCAGCCAGGGGCCCCTACAGGCTCCTCCGCCAGTGCGGCTGTGGCAGCAATGCCTGGCGGCGGCACGATGCCTGCCGCCACCAGCAGCACCGGGGCCACCTCGGCTCGCTCAGCGATCGGATCTGTGGGACCCTCTGAGCCTGTGGCGCCATGCAGCTATTGGAGCGGGCAGCAATGCCAACGTGAGGGTGCTTGCGGCTGTGCTCTGGCTTTCATGTAACCGCTCGGTGCTGTCGGCTGTGAAACGCATGTAGTGCAGTCTGGTAATCTTCAATCCGTTGCACACCGTGGAATGGGAGTGCAGTGCAGTGCGTTGCCGTCCTTGGCTGTTCTATTCCAACAAGGTAGCATAGGCGATGGGGTTTGCAGAGGCGCACTCTGTTGTACTCGTTGGCATCGCTAGCGCTTCACGTACACTTGCCCTTCAATGCACATGCGCCCTGCTGCTGCCGCTGCTGCCTGCTCGACCGCACACTACAGGGTGTGTGGAGGCCACCGCAGCGCTGCAGGCGCAAGGCATGGACGCGCAGCTGGGGGCTGCTGCAGCGCACCTCGCACGCTGCCTCACCGCTGCAGCCTCCGCAGCCGCACCCTCGGCACAGACCAGCGGCAGCAGCACCACCACCAACCCTGCCATGCAAACCGATGCTGGGGACAGCAGCATCGGACTCACGCCCGACCGCCCAGAAGCCCCGGCTGCGTTAGCGCACATCAACGGTGTGGAGCTTGTGGCCAGGGCGCTGCAACCGATGGTTTCGGAGCAGGTAATCCGGCGTGTGCTTCACCCGACGCGTATACGGGGCCTGGAAAGCATGCACAGCCGTGCAGCCAAAGCAGACCTGCCGCAGCTGATGCATGCTTTGCGTCTGCATGCGCTATGGCGGCCTTCCTGGACGCATGCGCTGGAGGACGTCAACCCGGCTCCGGAACCAGCTGCAGCTTCGTCAACAGACACTTTGCTCAGGCGGCAGGCGCAATCCGAGCTGTTGCGGCATCAGCCAATGCTGCTGCAGGTGCAGGACGTTGCCGCAGTGGCGGCGGTCGCAGTTGAGGTGCAACGGGCGGTGCACGGCATGCCACCCAAGCCGACAGCAACCGGCAGCACCCAGGCCGCAGCCGCCTCCACTGCTGTCGGCCACAGCGGGAAGCGCGATCCCTACGGCACGGCTTTGCCTGGGGCCGCCCCATCCGCACCCGCACCTGCGCCCTCCGGTCAGTCTAAAGTCTTCTCTCACCAGCTTACCAAACGTCCCCCGTCCTCACTATCCTCGTCAACTGAACCAGCTGCGCGAAACCACCCCAAAACCACCGCCACCACCGCCACCGCCGCTGCCACCACTAACAGTAGCAGTAGCAGCGCCGAGTCGCTGTTTGCGGCCGCGCTGCCTCCCGCAATTGACGCGGCGCAGTTTGCGGAGATGGTGGTTGACGAGGTGGGCGCGGCGATGGACGCCCTGCGCGCGGCGCGCAAGCGCAAGGCGCGCGAGGCGGCCCCCGACCCGCTCACGTATGACCTGGAGGAAATGCTGGCGGAAGGGGGAGGCGAGGGCGCAGGTGCGCCTTGAACTGGTGTGAACTGGTGTGAACTGGAGCGCTATGTTCCGTAACTGCACGATGCTGGTGCGGCTGCTCCGACTTTTTAAGCTGACTCATGGGTTGGCTGATTGAGCTCCGGGTCTGGCCGTGCCAGTGTTAATGTTGTGAGGTTTGTGACAGCACACAGCGGGGTTGCAGGGACATGTTGCAACATCCCGAAACCTTTGAATATCGGTACGGGGTACCTTTGACTATTGAGGGGTAGGAGGCAGGCAACCTCGTGCGCAAGCGCGTGCAGGAACCAGGCTCTGATACAAGCTGAACGTCCCAGCCCAGTGTTTCAGGTGGCAGTTGCTGCAAGGCTTGCCGCTCGCTTGCTGTGGCGAACGCAAGCTGAGGATAGTTATGCTGTGGCTGCACCTGGCGCCAACATCGCAGGTGCCAACGCCGACGCTGATGTGGACGTTTCGCCAGATGCGATGGAGCTGTTGCAGTACGCTGCTGAGCAGTACGTACAGGTGAGCATGTGGGCAGTACACAGCCGAAGTGTCCCGCCTCAGCCTGTACGACGGCATCCAGTACTGACCAACAGCTGTGTGCACCGCACCAGCAAAGTACGCTCAGGCGCATGTGGGAGCAGGACTGGTACACCCAGGCAACCCTGAGCTGCACAAACCCTCGAACATCTTCCAATCTTCCATAGTTCCATGCATGTCGATACTGATGGTCCTCACACCTGGTCTGGTGTACTGGTAATCTGCTGGCGTGGCGGCTGTGGAATGTATTAACGCAGGGGTGGCAAGGTTGACAAGCAACGTCTTTCCCAACCCCCCATGCACTGTTACATGCATGGCCAGTACATTGGCCAGGATGCACCAACATCACGCACAGTACCCGTGCGCATGTCTTGCACCCGCTGTCATGTCAGCACATCGCCCCGTGCTGCTGCGCTGCTAGCTGTGTGAGGCCCTCGGACTGTGGCGTGTGAATTGTGCATTCAATTGTGATGCTTGACATTCGGCCGCAGGAGGTGATGTGCGGGGCGCAGCAGATGGCGCGTCACGCCAAGCGGCGCAACATCACGCGCGCCGACGTGCAGTTTGCTCAGGCACTGTGCAGCAGCGGCGGCGGCGGCGGCGGCGGCGGCGTCTGAGTCAGGGCATGCAGTGGCGCAGGACCAGCTGCACCCGCGCCGTAGCTACTCTCGCAGATGCCTGCCGAAGCAGTTGCATGGTCGACAGGAACATCCCGATTTCGCCTCCGCTTTTAGCGGTTACCAAACAGTCATCATACCGGAGGCAGTTGCAAGGAACAATGCCTACAGCACCGCCTTGCTGCATTCTGTCAAGGCCGCTCAGATCACGTTATGTGCTCGCTGATTTTCGCTGACAAACAGCTCACTCCGGTGTGGTCTTGCGCTCCACTACAGAGCTCACCTGCTACGCCTGCCCGTATCATGCCATGTCACAGCTCGCGCTTGTGCAGTTTGCCTCATCCCCTCGCACGCACCTGCACCATGCTGCAAGGCGGAGGAGCCATGCAGACACTGCTGAGCGATGTTTTGGTATCACCAAAACGGCATCCGTAAGCCCCCCACGGTCTAGCACTGACTGTGTAAGGCTGTCGTGGCCGCACAGACCAGCAGCTGTGCGAGCCACCCCTAGGCACATCCTGGGCACGTTGCACAGCCCCCAAAGGCGCAGAGCCCTGCATCATCCGCAGCTCGTTGTGTAAGCTGTGCTGATGCTTCTACTGGGTTCCTTGTGGCCTCTCATGCGTTGCTGGTGAGGCTGACACGCTGTCCTAGGCCTGCCGGGGACCCCCGCATGCAATCACACAGCCGCCCCACCCACGGCCGCAGAAATCGCTCGGTAGGCAGGGCCACACCTGACGCTGAGTCATGTTGGTGAGCAGCTTCGCGTGTAACATGGCAGATAGTGCAGCTCACTCCTGGAAGTCAGCGTGGCATGCACGCTTGGTACCATATTTGATATTTCCCAAGTACGTGAGCACACAGGAGATGAAACAGTCACACAGTGCTTTGATTCCGCCCATGGCAGCTCGTGCGCTTGTTGCATGGATGCGCCTCCTGAGCCACAAGCACGCACGCAGCCCCAAGCCGCTTCGGCAGTGGCCACGCTGCAGAGCGCCCGTTGCACAATACCACCCTCTGTTGGTAAGTGCACTGGTATTATGATTCATGATTATCATGAATGAGCGTTGCCGCAGCCACGTCACCTGATACTCACCTGCGTGGTGCTGTAGGGGTGCATGCAGGGTGTTGACTGAGGGAACAAACGTGGGGTTACAGCTGCACACAAAGGGGTTCGTAATCCAGCCGGCGCTGATACTGCACAGCATGCACACGCAGCCTGGGCACCACCTACATACCTTCCCACCTACACCACAACACAAGCTGCCATCAGTGTCAACCTGCATGCAGCCTCAGCTTTACATCATTCTTGTTGTGCTCGGCACATGGAGATCGACCTAGCTACATCTGGCGCATCGCATACAGTATTTGCGTGGCAGCATTGGCCTCGTGATGCGCAAGTCGGTCTGGTCTCCAGAGTGTGGTCTGTTCCGGACCTGAAGCATGCGAGGTCTCACACCGGCTGCTAGGTGCACACAAACTGTCTGCACACTGGCTGCCTTGGAGGTACATGCTGCTGTGGACATGATGATTGGCAATTTGGCATCCTTATGAGCACGAGATGCCACCAACCGCTCAGGCTCTTGAAGTCCACACACAGCAGCCCTGAAGGCCAGAAGCAGACAGCCCCAGCACCTACGGCACTTTGATAAGTGTAAATCCTCGCTACGTTTGCACCGCACTGGTTTTGGGTGCAACTTGGGTGAGGGCACTATGTCGGACAAGGCGCCAAAAGGCATGAAGCTGGTGTTGAAAGGTGGTGAAGTGCTCAAGGTGGATAAGAAGATAAAGAAGAAGAAGACGAAGAAGCTTGACGCAGATGCAGTAGAGGCAGCGGCTGGTGAGGAAGCGGCCCCGGTGGACCCCACGAAGCCAAAGCCTGTGGATGCCACGTCAGTGGATGTGGTGTCCGGCAAACAGTACGAGCAAATCTTCGATCTGGAACAGGCGCGAGTCAAGGTGAGTGAGCGTGTAAAGAGATTGGCGGGGTGTCAACTGGGTCAACAATATTGCGTGGACACGTGTGACGACGTTCACAAAATCACTGCGTGCAGGAGGGGAAAACACGAGCCACGCCTTGGGGGAGTTCATATCGAGCGCCTCCAACGATCCTTCATGGCTACCACGCGCCAGTAACAGGGAAAAGCGCAGGCAAGTTCTGAACGCCTTTGCGCAATGGTTCTGTTACGCAGTTGTCACGTTGTGTTTTGCAGGGCAACAGCTATATTGACACCAGGCCACCGTGGTTGCCTGTCTTCTGCTTGATGCAGAGGAGCGCCTGGACTTGCGGTGTGCAGCAAAGGCTGACAAGTTCTGCAAATAGGCACCCGAAATCGCCACGTTGCTCCTCGCTCAACGCACGCACTCTGTGCGCTTACGCCTTGCCAAAGATTTCCTTCAAGCCGCTTGTGAAGGGCGTCAGCTTAACCCCGAGGTCCCGCTCGATGGGCGTGACGTCCATGGAAATGTCTGGAGGTGATGGCACGCCCCTGCGAACCAGCAGGGCGGAGCACAGCCAAACCATTTGCCATGCTTCGTTGCTCCTGGACAAAGCACGGTCAGCTGTCCAGGGGTGGGCAATACTATGGAAGCTGGACGACAGGCTAACAGCGGGCCCCAGCAGTGCGCCCAACGAGCAACTCGCTCGCTGTCTGCGCACCTGTTGACCGAGGCGCTGGGTGCAGGCACCGCGTGAGCGACGTCGTACCCTTGCACCTCCGCCACCTGCATGCACAGTGGCGATGCAAGCACCACAACCACCAGGACGGTTGCACCACGCCGCAGGGCACAAGCACACCAGCGCTCCGGTGCGGCGTTGGGCGGTGCATGCAACCCTTGCACTGGCCCACACAGCCCCGAGGCCAGTGTGCGCATGGACCCGATGCGGGTGCAGTCCACCTGCCAATGCTGCTGAGCCAGAAGTTTGGTGCCTTGTGAACAGTCATGCGGGGGTGGTTGTTATCCTGCACCGCCTGCCTGCGTGCCCTGCAGCCTGGCAGTAAGGCCCCGCACGGGGACCCGGCTGTGAATTGCGGATCATGTGCTGTGCGGAATTCTTCAACAGCACGTTGCGCTTACGCACGCTTACATACCCCAAGGTGCATTCTGGGCTGGGCTGATCCACTTTGTCGACGATGTTTAATTTTTGTCAACTGCCGTTTATACGCCAGCAAGCACCAGACATGCACCCTCCTCAGGCCCTTACCCTGGCTCCACTCCTGCCATGCTCCAGTACAACGCGCTGCGGTTGCATTGAGAGCTCAACATGCACCACTCAATGGCTTGACCGCCTCACTCATGCATGTTCCTGCACCACCCACAACAATCAGTACCGTATTCAGTACAATCAGCATTCACCCACCCATGCACGCCTGTTGTTCCCATGCTATGTCGCTCTGCATCTTGCGTGGTTGCCCGCGACCCATACCCGCTTCCTGATCAGTGTTGTTACGCATTTATGGACGGCCTAAAAGAAAGCGTCGCGCTGCATCGCTTGCCTCTATTTGCACGGTGCTGGTTGCGTTGGCGCTTGGCACCCAACAGACTTCTGAGTTTTGACACGCATAGCACGCACCTTGACCGCCATGTCCAGCCGGGACAGGCGCTTCGGCCCGCCCATATTGTACACCCGCTGCGGCAGCTCCGCCGCCACCCCCGGCTGCACCAGCTTGTCGATGATGGCCACGATATCGTTCACGTATATTGAGTTGCGGAATTCGTCGTCGAAGAAGGTGGTGGGCTTGCCCTCCTTCAGCACGCCGTCCACAAACTGGAGGAAGAGCGAGCGCGGCACGGGCTGCGGCGACTGCGGGCCGTAAATGATGCTGCTGCGCAGGATAACGTGGTTCGGGTAGTGCGCCTGCGGAACGGTGGCCGTGTGCATGCACACATGCGTCAGCGCCGCCGTCTGTATCAACAGCGGATCCGTAATGCATGTTGCCATGGCACAGGCATAGGACGGCATAGGATGGCATTGCCAGGTGCGTAATGTATCATGCTCAGAGAGGGCTGGGGTCATGAGGCCCATGCGGATTGCTATGCAGCACATTTTGCCAGCGCGTGGTATTTTGTTCGCCTGTCATCCAAACACCCGCAGGTACTTTTTGAGTTTGTGTGCCGTTGTGCATCATGCATTCATACAGCATTCTATGTAAAATAGACAGCGGAATCTGGAAACGCACCGTTGACAAGTACATGACATGGTGCGCTGGTGTGGGCGCAGGGGCACAGCAGCAGCAGCATGTCAGTCGGTCACTGCCGAGGCAGCATGCGATTGCGCCTCGACGCACGGATGCGGCAGTGCCATGCGGGCACTCTGCGACTTGCACACGTAAAGAGCACAAACGGTATATCGTCGTCTCCAAATCGTGTACCTCAATATAGCGCTCGGCATCCAGCTTGCTCTTGCCGTACTCGTTCACAGGCTCCGTGTCATCAGTCTCTGCAGCACCCAGCAGCATGGCAGCGGTGGTTGAGGTGTTGTCGAGGTGGTCCGCAGCGAAGGGTCACGCTGTGTCCGGCAAGGGAGCATCGGCGCAGCTGCACGCGAGCGAGGTACAGCGCCCTTGTGCTGGCGGGACATGGACAGGTCGAGGGGCAGGAGCCCTGCGGCAAACAGGCACATGGCATACAGGTCTTACCTTTGTAGTATGATTTGGTGCCTGCGTAAACCTGATCAGTGCTAATATGGATAAGCAGCGCCTCCACTCCGCGTGCTGCCTTCTGTGCCAGCAGCGCCTGCACCAGCGTCGTTGGGATGTTCAGCGCCCGAGCTTTTTCAGGCTCCTTCTCACATATCCCTGGCAGCGATATAGCAGCACCTGCACCCACAATCAGGCCGGCTCTGTAAATCAGGCACTTCTGCTCAGGTGACGGTATCAGCAGGCAGTAAGACAATCAATCAACAGCTGCCTACAGTTGATTACGACGTCGATGGGTGGCAGGAACCCATAAAAAAGGTCTTTCAATCCTTCACCGGTTGCCAGGTCGACCTGTAACAGTGGAGGGCACGGCGATTCTTAAAATTGCAGCGCTGCAGCAAGCAGGACACCCGCACGGACACACAACAAGCCACACTGCAAGTACCTTGAAGCCTTTCACGTCAATGGCGGCCTGATGCAAGGGGTTGTGCCCATATGTGTAGCACACCTGCTCAAGCGGACAGCACACGTCGGCAAGCCATCGCGGAGACTGGACACGGAACCCACAGCAGTGCAAGGGTGCTCGTCACCCACCGAAACGTCTGGCTTGCCCAGTAGGTCCTTGATAAGGAACTGCCCTAGGTAACCAGAGCCACCGGTGATCAGGATGCGCATCGTGTGCGACTGCAATCAGGGGGCTTGTGTCTTTAGTGTCGTATACTGTCGTTCGGGTCGAGGCAGAACGTGCTGTCAAAGTTGCGCGGTGGTATAATTATCGACGTTTTACCGTGTCTAACATGCATAATCAGCGTACACATGGACATAACTTTCATCGTAAGCATTATTACCACGCAAGAACGTGCTCCGAAGCCACACCGAGTTACCGAGTGCGCTACAAGCCAGTGAGTCCGAAGCACGGTCCCTGCATCGCATGTACCAGGTGCATTCACAGCCTCTTGAACCTAGGTATGCCCAATGCTTGCATTGCCCTCACGTTCTGTCACACAAAAGCAACAACCGATCGAAACCCGTGCCAGCGTCGCTTTGCCGCAACCTGGCGGACACTGGCACGCCCAGAATAGTAATATGGGATGTGGTTCACCTGGCGCTCAGCAGGCGCTTTTTCCTTCCAACGTTAGACCTGGCGCTCAGCATCCAGTAATTCAGGGTCGATACCGTCCACGGAATAGCTGCCTCGATTACTGCCTCCAACGAAGTCTCTAAAGTCTTATCTACATCCAGAACTTACCTGGGTCCTACGTGACGCGGGGGCGGTGAAGGTGAGGAGTGCAATTGGAGTGCACGCCACACAGCGGCGGCAGCACCCCCCCCCCTCCCTTGGGGGGAGGCGAACGGGCGGGAGGTGCAGGCCGCAGCTTAAGCAGCGGCGCTGCGCAGCGGCGGCAGAACAGTTTGGCCGACTGAGCTCGGCGTGCGCAACGACCGCAGCCACGACTGCAGCACGGCAGCGGCGCCATGCATAAGCGCATGCAGTCTCTATCTATAAGCATACGCATATGCACACCGCATGGCCCCATGGGAATCACACTGCAGGCCCCTTGGAGGCTCTTCCTGGCAAACGTGCATGCTGATGCTCGAGGCGAGAGTGTCATGGACACACCTATATGGACATACCTTCATTGCGCGTTGCTTGTCACAGCAGCTGTAACTGGATATGCACAACGTTAGTAGCGAGGTGGAGACGCAGGACGTGGTGATGCGAATGCAGGGGATGCGAAATTGCGAATGTAGAGCGGTTTCGGTGCACATGTGCAGCTGTGCAATAGTCAGGACAGCTCAATTGACTGTGCACAAAAGGCGTGTACCCGCCTGAGGCCTGAGAGCAAGATGCGAGCCATGGTCGCTAGGTAGTGAGACGCAGGGAGGAATGAAAGCTGGCGCACGGGGCAGCAAGCGGCGCCCGGCCCTCGCTCGTTGCACACGGCTCTGCCTGGGCCTGGGCGGCGGGTGTCTGGTGTGCATCGTGGTTCTGGGGTTCTGGCAAGTCAATTCTATCAGCCGAATAGCAGGCGCTAAAGGGCTGCACAGCCCAAACCCAGCAGCGAGTCGCTTCGAGCACGACCCTGGTGTAGTTCGCATCGGATCTCCTCGGGGTGTTGCCAAGGGTAAGTTGGGCAGGTTTGCTGTGTTGCTGTTTCCTCAATGGAGCGAGCGCAGCCTTTCGGCGACTGCATAACCAGAGGCTGACGCGGGGTTGTTGTCGGTCATTAACTTTTTTCATGCTTCTGCGTGTGACAGCGCTGCCGGATGGAGCCCAGCGTTACCTGTTCGTGGAGTGCCACAGAGGACAGATATCAAACCGATACTCCTGCTTGCGGCGAGCACTGCCGCTGGCGCGTTTGCTCAATCGGACGCTCGTCCTGCCGGTTTTGCATGACCACCGAGAGCGCCTCGACACCTCAACGTACATAGACATGCGTTGCCTTAGGTATGTTGGTGTGCTCTTGCACACAGGGGTCGGCAGGCACGCTCTCTGAACTTTTGCAAATACCAGTTGTGCAACATGCATGCGCTGCAGTTCGGTCAGGCGAAGTAGGGTTTGACCTGGGTGCGTTTGCATGCTCTGACCCTGCAAGTGAAATGACTGCTTGCAGGGAAAATAAGCTGGCGGTGTCCCTCAGAGATGCCCAGAAACAGCTGTGCGGCGATGTTGGCTTGGAGCCAGCTCGCGCGGATCTCCACAGCTTCTGCGCAGACGGCGCCATGCTGTCCCTGCCAACCGCATACGCACTGCAGGATCATTCCGGGTACGGCTGTCGGTCGCGGCGCGGGGGCTTGGCCAACGCTGCAACCTTCGGCCTGTCTGTGCGCAAGTGCACCGACGCGCCCCCACCCAGCAGTACTTCACGGTTATACCACTACAAGGACGTGGAGGCCCTGTTTGGTGGCATGCAAGACAGGGTAAGCCGTGGCATCTGCCCTGTGCCCTTTCAGAGCTATGCGCAACTTGCAAACACCATGCACATATACATTCATGCTGACATGCGCAATGATGTGCATGTGCGCAGCCCGCGTCTGATTGACACGGGACAGCCAGCATTGTGCCGGCATTGTGGAGTAATCATCGCTGTGATGATGATCCATTCTGTGCTCCGCATGTGCATGCAGGCGATCTTGCTGGTCGATTTGTTCGGCGTCGACGCGCTGATTTCAGAGGAAGATGTCGCGCGTGCCGCCCGCACCCCCGAGCGCCTGACATGCAGCTTCATGCCACACCCCCGGGCCATGCAGCTGGCAGACCAGGCCATGCGGATGCTCGTCCCTGCAGCAGATGCAGCGGCAGGGTCCGCTGGGGACGTACGCAGCTTGCCGGGGATGCGTCGGGCGCTTGACGCCGGCGCCGGCGTCAGCGGCGACGCTTCAGGCGCTTCAGCGGGCCAGGGAGGAGCCGTGAGCACGCTGGTGCCGGGCACGCGACGATACCTTGCGCTCCACTTGCGGCGGGGCGATTGGTGGGTGGGTTCGCAGTGCTGGTGCTGGTGGCAGCATCAGCGGTGACAGGTTTGGCCCGTGACAGGGGCGTCATCACTCATCAGTTATGTACTGATGTACACCTGCATGTACACCCATAGAAGTATTGCAACTTTGCAAGTATGGCAGTATGGGGATGTCAGCTGGAGGGGCGCGCAGTGCCGACATCGTCAGTGCATGTCACTGATGACACTGCTCTCTGACCGTGCACGGCGCGCTGTGTATTCACATGAGCAAGTCAACCAAACCATCACCAGGCCATGACCATCACAACCAGCCAGTTGACACCCTCACAGGATTCACTTGAAATTGCTTGAAACCGTCCGGCGCACACATGCATCTCCCCCTCGGTATGCCTTGCTCATACGCATGTGGGTAGGTGAGCGACTCAGCGTGCGTGCGGGCCCCGCACAACTGCTCGCAGGTTCTACTTCTGCGCTGGGCGCAGACGGTGCTTCTACAGCATGGTGGACGTGGCGCGATGCCTGGATGCCACCATGCGGCGGTTTGGGCTGGACACGGTTTACGTGAGTGCATCTGCCAGGCGTGCCACGCGTGGCTGAAACTGTGAAAGCTTCCAACTCGATGAGGTTTGGAGCCGCCGGCCTGCTCATGTCTGAGCAGCACCCGGAAACGATTCAAACTGGGAATACGATTCGTGACATACCCCACACCCCCGCGGGCTCCCTGCCCTGGCAGCATCCGTCCTCATGGCATCATGCACATTACCTCCCCCCTACAGGTCGCCACGCGGGCAGACGCTCGTGAGGTGGAGATCCTGCGGGAGGGAGTCCAGGGGCGCGTGCTGCTCTGGGACAACGTGCGGGATGCGCTAGCTACCCTGCTCAACACCACGTCCTCCGCTCCTTCGCCACGATCCCTCCTGCCTCTCCCGCTGCCGGGCGCAGACAGCAACAGCCGGGCGTTATCGGCGGTAGCGGATCCAGTTGGGTCATCGTCATCGCTGCCGGCGTCGGTGTCGCCGGACGACGACGAAGCCGCTTGGTGGTCGCATGCGGTGCTTTCTAACGCCCACATGGTGCAGATGGTTGAAAAGGCGCTGTGTGCGCAGGCGGCGGAGCTGCTAACTGCGCCGGGGTCCACCTTCTCCAACCAGATTGCGGATTTCCGCAACCTCGGCATGACCGCCCTGGAGCTGGCCACTGCCCGCAACCACTTCGGCCGCTACAAGGAGTACAAGACCTACCTGCCAGGCAAGGAGGCAGATTCGGAAACACTCCTCTAGGGGAGGGAACGTCCAGCAGGGGATGCTGAGGGGGATGCTCTGGAGAGACGCGTCTGGGTGGGGGAGGGGGTGCGGCAAGGCTTGTGTTTGTTGGTTGATGCGGTCGGGTTCGCACCACAGGGTATTGGGCGTGCTTGATATGGTGTGCACTGCTTGTTACATACTGATCGTACTGCCACAGAGCCTGCGGGGCTGCCTTCTCTCCAATGCACCATGGCAGGTGCAGTGCCAAACGTGATCGGGGTACGCGCACCGCTGCCTGCTGCGCCACACACTCCTGACCGCAGGAGAGCACCCGCTGTGCGGTGACAGCCCGCCCCTGCCGCCCGCCTACCACACCCACCACTACCTCCCGGAAGCGTACAACCCAAACCTCATGCTGCACCAGCTCAAAACCGCCTGGCAGGCCTTCATCTCCCCCTCTGGGGGGCAGCAGCCGCCCCCACAGCCCCTGCTGGCGCCCGACGGCAGCGTCATGCTGCCCGGCTGGCCGCCGGGCTACGGGGGTGTCGTGGGGCGACCGAGCCACGGGTGGGGCGCGCTGCAGCGGCTCGTGCTGACGGTGCATCGGGGGCACGTGTTCGGCGCCGCCAACCGCTTCACCCACATGTACTCCTCCCCCCATTACGTCTCAGTGATGTTTGAAGGACCCCTGAGGGGCCCCCTGAGCACATCCCAGCTGGCGTGCTTGGGGGAGGTCATGGCGAATGCCGGGGCCATGGGGGAGGGGGGGCCCGCGCCGACGGTGCTGATGGCGTCGTTTGACGCACGCGTGGCTGCGGATCAGCAGCGGCTGCTGATGCAGCAGCTGCGCGGCGTGCGTGCCGCGCGGCATGTGGTGCGACTGCTGGGCCCTGAGCAGGTGCGTGTCCGTGCATGCGTTCAGGCATGCGTGGGTGCATGTGGATGTGCGCGAGTGCATCTGGACGGTCTCTTCTGCCGGTGACACCTGCAGGGTGCATGCGCAAAGAACAGATGCATGCAGATAGAAACGGCTTGCGAACACCTAACCTGGTGGGACAGGTACCGTATGGTGCGATGGCATGGGGATGGAAAACCTCAGTACATCACGCTGCGCGATGGGTGCAAGATGCGGTGCCTGATGTGGGCCTTGCACAGTATTATTCGCAACAAACTGTGCCGCCCATGATCCTGTATCCATGTACGCATGCCGCTTCAAGGAGCGGGCTAGCCAGTTCGTGCTGCTGTGGCGGGGAGACGGCTTTGCGCGCCACGAGGAGCCTTCCCTGCTGGAAGACCTCCCCACACACCTGCAGGAGGTCGACCTGTGGCTCAACGTCAAGGCGCTCGTCTCGCTCTCAGTCACGCAGCCGCCAATACCCGCACCACAGCGCCGCAGCGGCGGCAGCAATGGCACCCGCAGCAGCATGAGTGCCATTGAGGACTGGGGTGGGGGCGCAGGGCAGGAGGTGGGGGGAGAGGATGCGGACTATGCGATGTGTTGCGGTCAGCAGCCGAAGGGCGATCAGCGGCTGGTGCCGCAGCAGCTGCAGCAGGCGGCGGCGCGGGGCGCGGCGGGCATGCGTGCGCGCGGCCGGCTGTTCAGGGAGGTCCTGGCGCTGCGGGCGTTGTATGGCTTCGCCAGCCCGCTTGATGGGCCGCTGTGCACTGCGACCGTTTGCCCCGGGGGTGTTGCTTCTGCTGCTGGCCAGTAACGCCGATCCGACTGGAGTGAACCCACAACATGGGTGACAGTCTTCAGGGTGGTAGAGTGTCTTCAGCTCGTTGGCAATGCATGTCCGAAACAAAATGCCAACTTGAATGCGCCCGCAATGTCGTGCATGGCTGAGCTTGCATGGTGCTGCCACGACGCACCAACATCAGAACCTGGACCGCTGGACGGCTGGTGGTTGCACCGTAATCTAGGGCGTGGCAGGAGCGAGATGCCGAGATGCATACTTGGAACATGTACAACGATGTCGGCTGAACGCGTTTTGCGTCATAAACTGTGTGGGTGCGCCCACTGCAATTGTCCTTCAACTCAACCGCCTTCTCCAAGACCCTCGCATGGAACAGCCAACAACATCCATTCTGTTTGGTGCGCCAACTGCGCACCTGATGCATGATGACAATTCATGCGTCGCTTTGTCATTGCTATGCTCGTCTTCTGCGGGAGCAGTGTGTGTGGCTGGCAACCGTTGGATCGTGGGTTGAACGCGGCTCGTAGTGTCGCGGTTGAGCCATATGATTAACGGCTTTGTATGTCTGTGACGCGTGTGCTAGTTGCTGATGCACGCTAACGCCTCTGTGCAATTTGCTACGTTCCTCGTCTGTTCATTCATCCATCTCACCCTTCTTTGGTGCCCGAATGACTTCTGAATTGATCACATCCGGAGCTTTTGGTGCTGTTTGACTTTCTCCGCCGTTACGCATTGTGCCTCCCTCTCTTGTCCCCAGGCGCTTTCGCTCCTCGTTCCTGCATTCGCTGTGTTCTTCTTGACGCCTCGCCTCACTGTCGGACCCTCGTCGGTGTCCCTCCATGCTGACGCTGCATGTTAAGATAACAGTGCATGGCACACGACAATGCCGTAGCACGCATCCCGATTTGCAGCCTGCCGCTCCGCCGATACAGACCAATTCATCGTTTCCACCACCACCTCCCGCAACCGTGTAGCAGCCTGCCTGTAACACTGCAAATACGCACATAGGAGGAGATGCCCAAGGTGTTGGCAGGTTGTGTAAAGCAGATGCGTGCGTGCACTGAATTGCATACACAAGCAGCAGCCAAACTGACAACAATTTGCAGGCATGTCCATACATGCAGCGGGCCAGCAGCTTGGCTAGTCAGCTTAGATGTACCCATGCACATATCAGGTCGGGCCGGTGTTACTTTGTTTGCGTAAATGCATTAGGTGCATTTGCAGTGCGTAGTGTTGTGGCCACATGCAGCATAGCGGTCGTGTACATTTCAACCTGTACGCTGCAGGCCGAAATGAGTGTGCTCCCGCCCCAGCGTTCTTGCAGCAGGTCGCGCCAAACCGACGTGCGCGTGTGGGCTGGTGAGCCAACGGCAGCGGTACGTGATGTCGTGTGAGTTGCTTAATGCAGATTGCAGATGTGTCCAGCCCAGCCTGGCTAGCAGCCAGGCTGGCCAGCAACATGCTGCTGTGTGCTTCACGCGGTGGTGTGCCGGCACCACCGTGTTGCTTATTGCTGCACCTTTAAGATGGGAAACAGGCCAGCGAGCGTGGTTTACTATTGCCATCAGCGCATGCATGCAAGCGCAGTACGTGGTCTGGAATAAGAAAGGCGCACAACCCAGGCCTGGTATTACGGATACTGCATGAGTCAGCATGCGGCGATGCTGTAGCCTCCGCTCATCGCTTGCCATTTAGGGTGAAGCCAGGGAGGGCATGCTGGCCACCTAACGCCTGGTACTCACCTATTTGACACCAATAAACTCCCACTGAGTGGCCTGTCACCAGCTGAAACTGTTTCAATCCTGCGGTGTCCCCACACCCCCATGCTTCGGCCCTCACCCAAATCAGCCTGCGCTTTGTCTCGCCCACCAACCCACCAGCCAATGATACGACAGCACTGCCGGATTCTCTGAAGTCAAGTTTTCTCGAAACACAGTTGACAGCTGCACGCATGGAAACACACCTATGGCTTCTGGCTAAGCAGGGTGAGGCGGCGCACGCACGTATATCCCAAGTAATGCCCTCAATCAGGCGCCGCGAACCAAGCATTGTTTGTGGGTCGATGACCAGCATAAACGATGTGTCAACCAGCGCAGAAAAGGTTCAAGCCCTGGTGAACCCTGGCAGGAGCGCAAAGCTAAAGCCCTGCCGCCGCAATAGCTGACGTGGCGCTTGCTGCTCGTGACAGGAGGCGTGAAAGTGGAGGCGAGGAGGCAAGGGGGGTGGTTTAGTTATGCCCACCACTGCACACGTGCCGTGTCCTGATAAGTCTCAACCCCGCTCAAACCCAGCTGCTGGTACCAGGACCGCACTGTCTGCGATAGGCGCAGACAGACAGTCCGCTGAAGCAAGCAGCAAGCAGGCCGTGCCTTGCGCGCTTGCTGGCGTGACACAAAGGTTGTTGGACCGCACCTCTGCCGGCACTGTTCACTGTGCAGACCCCAAACCTCCCCAAACGCACAAGAACAGCAGCTAGTGGGTGATATCACTGCAGGTGCTGGCCCAGTGCACCTCTACGGCCTGTTTCCTGACAGGACAGCGTTGCGCACCTCGCTTGGAAGCCAGAGGAAGCACCAGCAAGACAAGCCCTAAGCCACCAGAAAACCCCAAGGAAAATACCCAGGAGGCTGGAAAAGTCGTCCAGCGCACTGATGAAGTGAATGTAAGGTTGAAACATCCCATGCAACGCCTCAACGCCGCCCAAATTTGCAAGAAGCCACCCGTGGCACATGAACTGCCATCCCGCACGCGCCGCAGCGACGGAGTGACCAAACACATCTGGGGTCCGCGTCTGACTGGACTGATAATGCATTCAGATGGCAGTGGTGAGTGTGCCTCGTGCGTTTCCTGTGCCTGGACGCTCAACAACCCTGCGACTGTCCCGTACGCTGAAGAATACCGTGAACTTGAAAGGGCCGCTAAGGCCATGACACAATATGCAGGCGTTCCGGCCATAACGATCTTTGGATACCTGGCATGGGGTTGAGCATATGCAGATCTGGAGTTTGGGAGACTTTAATCGCTGTTGTGTGACCTTTGCCCCTGTATCGCAGGTAAGAAATGGTTGACGGGCAGGTCCTCCCTGTCAAAGCGGTGTTATTGTGACATACCCTCCGAGGTTGGCCCACGCAGCTGGGTCTGTCAGGATATGACAGGTCTTGCCTTTTAGCTGAGGTGGGTCTGATACGAGTGCTTGTTTCCAGCTTTGGTGTGGGTTGCTGTAACCGCGGAGCTGCACGAAGGTGGGCTCAGGATCGATGCACCACACTCAAAGTTTGCATGTGAACGCCCAAACAAAAGCGCTTTGGGCTCCCCAACAGCGCACGCATTCTTCTCTTCGCACCTTGCACCTTGCACTTTATCTCTGTCGCCTCATCCTGCATAGCTTTGCTCGCACCTTCGACAAGACCAACCCAAGTTCTCACAAGCAGGTGTGTGGGATTGGGGTTGATGCAAAAGCGCCAACGCTGAACCTCGCACGTGCTCCAGCGACTCTGTTGCGTGAGCCTATACTGTGCTGATGTCCAGCTTGCGACTGACTCGCTCGCTCCTGCTCTTGCCTGTCTGGCTCTCAGGCCCACGATGGCAGTCGCATCCACCTGCAAGGCTCAGGCCAACCTGTGTTCAAGCCAGCCCGCTAGGGCTGTGTACAGGTGAAACTTGTGTGCTGCTGTTTGTGTTTGGGGCTTCTCGCCGTGGGCACTGCTTTGCAGAAAACCTGATGTTGACCCAAACTGGCTCGCATCCGATTTCAGTCTTGCTTGCTTTCAGTCTTGCTTGCTTACTTGCTTTGCCTTCTGTCTTGCTTTGTAGGCGTTCTCGCACAACGAAGGCGCCTCGCAAGCGCACTTTCTTGTTGACGATGCAGAAGCATAGCGTGCAGCAGCTGGCGGAGGCCTCGGCAGCACGTGGCACCTGCATCGCTAGCGCGGTGGCAGGGAAGGATATGTACACTCTCTGTTATGGTGGAATCGATGGCAACGGCGCTGGTGAGTCCTGAAATATCCTGACTGTGCTGGGTTGTCCAACTTGTCTCGAGCGTGACTAAGCGGGGGACCAAAACGCTGAATCCCAGGCTGAAGTTATGCTTTGCTCTGGCTTTAGTTGGCACGTGTTGGCACCCCAACGAAAACATAGTGCTCTCCTGTGGCTGTTCAACACGGTCTCTGACGTGCGTGTGTGTGGTTTGGCTCATTACAAATGGACAGGTTGTGGAGGTAACAACAGCAACGGTGGAACTGGCAAGGGCAACGGTGGCCGCTCGGGCGGTGATTCTGGAAGCGAGGGCAACAGCCAGCCTGCTGGTCGCTTCCCGTTTGCAGCGGTTGTGGGTGCGGTGGTGTTGTCGTTCGGCGTCATTGCTCCGCTGCCCTCCAACGCAGCTCCTATTGACATCATGGAGCGCTTCTCTGCTTCCCGCCCTGCCAGTGGCTCTGCCGTGCTGGGCTCGTCCCTGCCCAAGGCGGTTGCCCTGCGCAACGCCACGCTGGTCATCCCCAACGCTGGCAACATGTCGCTGGCCCGTAAGAGCGCGCCCAACAGCATTCTGTACGGAAAGATCTACATCACTGAGGACGAGAAGCGCCACGCTGACAACACCCAGTTCAACGCGCGTGAGGCGCTGCGTGTGTACTAAATTAAGCTTGATCCGCCAAATAAGATGCGGGGACCCAGGTGTAGCACTGGGCGCAGCCATCCACCCCTGTGTATGTGCATGGTCTGGTGAGGTACAAGCGGCCTCCCCCTTACCTGTGTGCGCGTGCACAATTCATGTCCTTGACGCTGACCCGGGCAATGCGGCAGCACGACAGCTGCGAATTGTACCGTTGCAATCGTTGAGCCATAGGCAGGCATCTTGGTGTCTGTTGCCTGGCTCTATTTCCTGTTACTTGAATCTCTTGCCTCAAGCCTTTGGCCCGTGCCTTGCCTCGCACACCACTGCTGTTTTCAACACCGCGGCATGCGTGCCAGCAGGCTGCGAAATGCGCTGGTTGACCTTTACAGCAGTCTTTGTTCCCTTTGTGTCTGATGAGCTGTGGCGGAGGCTGTGTATGGCTGCGTGTATGGCCCCTGTATATGATTCCAAGATGTCTGAGCGAGCATGCATGAATGGTAGCGCATTCCCAACAGATTCATCCTTGTGCTTCTTTGAAGGTTAGGCTAGGATGCTGTGTTGCTGTCCATCATATCCGCTCAATCATATTCCTCCCTGCATGCACCGGCAACCAGCTGTTTGGGCTAACATTATCGTTGAGTCAGGGAGGAGGGTCAGTCATCCTTGAATATGATTTATGTACCACCACCAAGATCAGGGGGTTGGCAAGGCGCTGTACCACCTTTAGCACTGATGTGGAAGTGACGAGGTGTTGGGCACCTAGACATGCTTTACGCGCGCTAATGAACGGAAGGCTGAGGATGCCAGCTCCTGGGTTCCCTGCGGTGCATGCAACTGCACATGCGCAATTTTCCCGCGAGATCAATGCCATGCAAACAACGCCCATCGCACATGACGACAGCTGCGCAGAGAGGTTGTTGTAACACGCTGATGGCAAATACCTTCTGATGAGACATCTGTGCTGCAATCCACATGCATGCATGCAGCAAGGAGCGAGGGACAGCTGTTCCTGAATAAACCCAGGCAAGACCATGCAGGCCCAGTCCAGGGAGGGTAAGCATCCTCTGGGCTGCAGCAGCAGGCGCAGACCCTGAGACCCATCGCCCAAGGCGCAGCATGCTGACGAACAAGCTCATCCAGAAAACACACCAGCAGTGGCACAACCGCATGGCTATCCACGGTACATTTCAATCAACTGCAGCTTTGTAGGAAGTGTTGTGCAGCCTGTATGCAAGCAGGGTACTGGCGCACTAGACCGTCTCATGCTCAGGTTGTCATCAATTCACGCGTGTAGGTACAGGCAGGGTACGGGTAGGTTTGCACCATCAGTGACGGAGGCGCATTGTGTGTACAGCCAACGTCTTGCTCACGGTCCGCTTGAACGCCTGCTCTGAGAGGCGAGAGTAGTGCGTCCCTATCCAGAATGCACATGGGGTGTGAGCACGCGCTGCAGGTCATGCTGACGCATAACAGGTGAGGGGAAGGCGCTGGTTCAGAGGCTGTCAGTGGCTAGACGGTTGCGATCAGCGGCAGCGGCAGGCCGGGCAGGCGCGGCAGCAGGCGCGCAGCGTCGCGTGCCTGCTTCGCGAGGCGCTTGCCTGCCGCTATGTGCGGCTCGTCCTCCTCTGCTGGCAGCACCAGCGCCGCTGCACGCAGGCCCATAGCCTCCGCCGCCAGGTTGCCAGCCTGCCGCGACCGATGCAAAGCACGCATGACACAGCATGCATCGCTCAGCATGCATCGCTCACAGCATGGATTCACGGACAAGCGCTTCCAGTTTGCCACCTATTCATTGTGATGAGGAGCACAATACAGCAATAGAGATTAATCGATTTATTACCCGGTGGCCTCGTGCGGTGGCCTGGCAGGACATTATCGTGACTTTATACCCGGTTCTATGCCAGCAGTGCACGACAAGCAAGGAGGAAACGACCGTGTGCTGTCAAAACAGCATTGTTTTTAGCAGGCGCTGTGATGCTGCCGGCCATGACTTCCAAAGGCCACTGGCAGCAGCGCGCGACCAGGTGAGGTGCTTCCACTGCTGCTGTTGGGCCAAAGACGGCAGCCCCGAGACGCCAAGCCACTCGTGCCAGGCAGTTGATGGTACATGCATGCTGGCATGCATGCTGGCATGCGCGTGCATTACGAACGTGTGCGTGTTGCATGGCGTGAATGTGCGAGAGGGCCGCCGCCTGCCCTGCCTGGTGCACCATATGCACCCTGCCTTGAAACTTGAGACCATACTCCCGTTTCACAGTTCCATCGCTTGTCACAGTTGACCAGAGTGATTACCCGCGGTATTCAATGGCTCGCTCCCTCACCTGCAGGCCGGTCACATACGCCTTCTCCTGGCACAGGCCCTTGGCGCCATGCGTGCCGGGTCCCTGCTTGACCCAGTCGCCGGCGAAGAAGGTGTTGGGGAAGGGCGTGGTGAGGCCGGGCATGGAGGCCGCGCTGCCAGGGCTGAACGCGCTGACGGCTCCAGGGAAGCGCACCACCGCAGCGTCCTTCACCCGCGCAGCCGGGGCGTTGGCGTCGATCACTGCGCAGCGTCACCATACGACGGATATGGTGCTTTTGTGACCGTGTAAGTCAAGGGGTTGCAGCCAGGGGTGCGGCTAGGGGCAGCAGGCACCGCAACCTACAATGCTGCCCGCAGGATGCGCAGCACCTGCAACGTGCATCAGCATGGACGTAATATAATCGGTGGATTAGCCCCGCACAGGGGTCCGCATCTGCGAGCTCTGTGAGTGCGTGTGTCTGCATGCATGCAGCGCGTATGCAAGCATGCATGCATGCATGCATGCGCACCTGACAGGTACTTGTTGAGGCATCGCTGCACGATGGCTTCGTCAGACAAGGGCAGGAGCGAGGAGGCGTGGTAGAAGTCCAGCTCAACCACGCTGCCACTTTCCCCCTTGTATTGGTCCTGTGCACACACACGTACAGATAGATACGCAAGCCGCGTTACAACAGGGTGATCTGGCATGAGCTTGCCAGCAGCACGCGATGCAAGGCGGTCGGTCACAGTCTGCCACGCACGTCTCCTGCACCGCTGGTCCATCCCAATGATCGGGAGGGGTATCCACAAACAACAACTGACTGGCTGTACATCTGGTGGCCTCCAGACGGTGATGGAGATCATTGAGCTGGTCATGCACTCATGCCATGTGCTGTGGGTGTGCGGCCAAAAATGCGTGTTGCTGCGCCACTATGGTGATGTGTACACATCTCTCCCTCGCCTCGCCTCGCCTTGCCTACACAAGCAGAGACCATTACCATGGGCAGGACCCCTGATAGCCTATTGGCATACACACGCTGACTCGCCATTGTCCGGAGCAGTCTCTATCCCTATGCATATGCACTTGGCACTGCCACACGGGAGTCACACTGCATACACGCCACTTTCTGACAGACGCCAACTGGCCCGCGCCTGGAGGGATGTGAGGTCAAACGCGGTGACGCCCACGCCACGGTCGATGTTGGCCAGCACGTTGGAGGGGGTGTTGAAGGCCAGGCAACGGTCCAGCCACAGCCGCACCGCCATGACGTCGATGGTGGAGAGGTTGGCGATGGCGGCGAAGGTGGGGGAGCTGGCCAGCAGGGGGGATGACCGAACAATGCCCTGATGCGGGAGGCAGGGGATGAGGCGTCAATGTCAGGAGCAGCCGGCATGTCGTGGTGACTGCATGTCGAGGCATTAGATTTGCCTAACGCGGGATTGGCGAGGAGCCAGATGGTTGTGTGTTGGAGTTGTGTGTTGGGGTTGTGTGTTGGAGTTGTGTGTGTGGTTGGGTTGGGTTGGGTGAGTGCGCATTGAAACTTTGGGAGAGGGGTAAGGGGGAGCTAGGGGAGCTGACGGAGCAGCTTCTGCCCAAGGGAGCGAGAGAGTGTGTCGAGATCACCACGCCTCATGGAGTCATGGGGGTACCAAATGCTGCAGCTGTGCATGGCATCGGGATGCTAGGGGTGAGGCCATTGCCAGGACAGGAGCTGGGGCTAGCACGCCGTATGACAATAATCAGCGTGCGGGTCGCAGCCTATGCATGCACAACACTCAATTAGTCAGTGCCCCACCTGCATGGCGCGGATGCCGACTGCGAAGACGATTGTGTCGGCCTCCCACGCTTCACTGGTGCCATCCTTCGCCTTCGCCACGACCCTGCCCGCCAGTTAGACATGCATTGATGCACGACACATCCCTGGTGAGTCATCAGCACTCTACTCGTCCCAGGAGGCCAGACGGGAAGGGTACAGCATCTATCAGAGCGTTAGCAAACGTGCAGCACAGTGAGAAGCAGCCCAAAAATTGCAGCCTCATTCACGCTGCATGCATGCGCGTGCATGGGTACAGAATACTTATGTGCATCTGCACACACCCGCACACGCATACACACGAGAGTCACGCTGCATGGCCCCGCGGGAGTATACGCTTTCCAACACACGCGTATGATGCCCGGCATGACCACCTAGACGCCCCCTTGGCATCGCTCACCGGCCCGGCAATCCGTCGTCGCCTTGCTTCGGCGCCACCTCCACCACCCGCCGGTTGGGCAGCAGCAGCGCGGAGCCGCTGTCAGTGAGGGCCTGAGCCAGCGGCTCCATCACCCGCTCGCCCACCGGGCCCCGGCACCACTGCACGTCAAAGTTGGGCTGCTGGGCCAGAACAAAGTAGTACAGCGCATCTGCAGTGCAGGATGATGACACACGCAAAGCAACAGCGCACAACACACAACACACGAATCAGCCCAGCGTGACACAAACGCAACGTTGGTCACAGTTTTGGCGCGTGGTGGGGTGCATATGTGTCACCATCAACATGTGCAGCGCATCAAGCGCCCAAGCTGCGCAGGACCGGCGGGTCTGGCCCGACGGCAAGATGATGACGCGTGCACCCCTCGGCGGCGAGAGCGCCTAGCACTCACCAAGCGCTGCTGCCGCTGAGAGGTCCTCCCCTGGAGCGAAGAGCGTCACCAGCAGCATCGGCTCCAGGAAATCTTCGTACAGGCGGCGCGAAATTCCCCCGGACCTGCATTCACAGATCACCATGCATGTTATGGTTATACTACATAAGGAGCGTGTCGCATGCCCCCCCTACATGTGCCATGCCCTGATGATGTGTAGAAGTGTCAAAGGCGGGTGTTGGCCAAAATTTTGCAGTGCTGCAAGGGTAGTGGGGGCAGAGGCAAGCGCTGAGACCACGCGTGAGCAGACCCCGTGAGTCGGTCTCGCAACTGAACCAGGTCGTGCAGGCACGACATGCAGGGTGTGCACACTGATATGCATACTTCCGGTCCCCACGGTGTCTCTTCCTGTTGCCAAGCCAGTGCCTGCCATACTCGCCTATGCCACCCGCCCACACCCAATCGCTACGTGCCAGGGTTGCCAGCCCACGCACCTGAACAGCTCCAAGGCCGAGAGCCGGTCATACGCATCATATGTCTCCTGGTCTACTGAATACTCCAACAGGGCCTTTATCAAGGGGAAGGCTGTAAGGCGGTCCGCAATCGGCAGCGATGTGAACAGCGGTGCGGTGTATACCAGGTTCCCGAGAGGCGCTGGAAGACGCGGTTGGTTCTGCAGCACTGGTGCCTTGACTTGGAGTCCCGCAGAAGTGTAGAAGCTGCTCTGTAGGTCAAGGCAAGTGCTGCCTTCAGGTTTGGCCTTGCAGAGCTAGTGTGGGACGATGAAAAGTGCTGATGAAGGCCCAGCGCTTTACCTCTGTAAATTCCGTGAAGACGCTTTCCAGTGATAAGCCAAGGTCCTCCTTCACCAGCTTCCTTATGTTGCTGTATTGATACCAGAAGCCTGCATGCCAAACAATCACGCGCGGTTTGCACCCCAGGCCACACGCTTGCTTGCCCATGCAAGCGTAACGCTGGGTTCACAGATACTGTAGACACAGGTTACCTTTGATGCCAGGCTCAACAACTCGACCTCCAGGTGTACGGATGGTGGACGACAGGCCTCCCACCGACGGCGATGCGTCCAACACCACGACATCAGAGCCCGCCTCGACTAGCGCCTTTGCAGCTGCCAAGCCCGCGAAGCCTCCGCCCACCACCACTGCTTTTGGCTTGGAGGCCTGGTGCTCTTTTGACAGAGCCGCTGTGGCCACAAGCTGCCCTCGCCTGCTGCTGCAGGGCCCAAGCAATGTGTGCGGCCGACCCATCCGCCGCACCCCTCGCAGCTCGCAGGAGTTGAGGGGCCGCATAGGAAGTGCGCTCAGCGCGTGAGTTAGAAGACACTAACAGAGACTTTAGTGTACAGCGCGAGTGTGTGTACGTGTGTGTGTGTGTGTGTGTGTGTGTGTGTGTGTGTGCTTATGCAGCCACGTGAGCATTAGGTAAGCACCATGCAAGGCAATGAGTGCGAAGAGTGCAGATGCACTCGGACATCGTTCCCCCATCATCGCAACCAGGATGCACATGTCTCAGGGTGTCGGTCAGGCATCCTTCATGCTATCAGGAGCATGCTGGTGCTGTGTGTAGGGCTTGGTGGCCTGAGTGGCATGCATGAATGCGTGCAGTCAGCATTGCAACGGCCCTGACTGCGTGCATCACTCACGGTGCACTCTATATGAGCGTGTGGAGTGCAGGTGAGTGTATCCAGTGATGTGCCCACAAGGCGCAGGCGTGTGCAAAACAAGTAGCCGAGGCAAGACGACACACCTTTCCTACCCTGCACAACCTTTCCTACCCTACACAACGAGCATTCATATGCGTACCACCGGCGTCCGTGACCGGCACCGGATAAGGTGAATGGAAGCTATACTGATGCGCAACCGGCGTGTCCCTCCTCACAAGTTGAGGTCGACATGACGAACAGTGTCACAGGACTGATGCAAAGTACGCTAGGCTGAGTCGCGGGTGTGATTGTACAGCGCTGAGCTGCTGAGTCAGCTGATGCTGTCCACTTATACATGTGTGGCAGCGATTGTGTTGCACGCTTCTGCCAGCAGACAGCCTACGTACCGCTTTAACCCTCCAGCACTGCTGAGATATGGATGCCATGGGCGCCTAGTAACGGGCGTCACCCATAGCCCCCCGGTGTGCTCACATCGTCCTGCTGCCGTCTGTTTGAAACAAACGTGGGGCCGCATTGGCGTGTGTGCCTTCACACCAAGTGCCAAGCCCACACACCACAGTTGACAGGGATCCACCCCCATGTCGGGCCTGGCTGGTGTGCTGTACTGCTGTCTGCGCCAGCGCGGTACTGCGACCACGAAGCGAGGCACACCCTGGCACTGGCCTGCCAGCTGTCATTCTCAGCGTGTGTGCGCCGTCAAGGTCTGGCTTATGAGGTTTTGTGATTACAATGGTACACCCTCCAGTGTCTTGTTCCTTCACCTCAACATGCGGGTGCAAAGTGCGCATATGTCGATGCGTGCACGACAGGATCAAAGGACCAAAGGACCAAAGGTAGACAACGATGGGGCGGGCATTGGAGTATTTGAAGCAGGGAGTCGTGCGTGATAGCCGCCTTGCCTTAACAATGGAACACGTCCTGTGCACAACCAGGTAACCAACCGTTAGGCAACGCAATCAGTAGTTGTGAACAAGGCCACCTCAGGCGCAGAGTGACGTTGCCGTTCGTGGACAAGCAGCATGCATGCATGTTGGCGTCTGGACCGCATGCTGTAGTATAGATTCAGACATGCTCGTGAGTGGCGATGCCATGTACCGATACTGCCGTGCCTCGATCCTGTCAGCCTCGGCATCCAAATGTCCGTCCCACGATGTTAGCAAAAATGACGCGACCTAGCTGTCGTCATCACCATTGGCATGCACACAAGGGTCACGCCTGCATGAAGGCGCCCACAGTTGTTGCCTATGGACTCCTCGTCTCAAATACACAACCCAAACTGAGGTTGCTGCAAGGCCTTCAAGCTGTGCGCCGCTGGGTAGCTTGGCCACAGCCTGATTCACACGCCAAAGAAAACAAGGAAAGAATGGCTGTTCATGCGGTCGAAGAGGGGGCCAAACACAAACAGCGAGTATGTGTCAGCGCGCACACGCACGAGGGTTGCGAAACACAAGCAGGCGAACGCAAATGCATTCACAGGGCGTAATAGGCGCTCGTGGGTTGGCCTACTGTACAGGAGCGCACTGGCGGTTGCGCCCGCATTGGTGGTTGCGCCCACATTGGAAGTCCAAACAGGAATAACTAAAGAAAGCAAGGTAATACACGCTTACACACGCACACACTGGTCTCACAGCGAGCAAGAGCTTGTGTCCAATTCGGCAACAGCCAATGGGCCAAGCCAGACCAAACTTTCCCAGGGCCAGGAGGCTGCCAGGTAGGCCGGTCACAACGAAATTTCCGCTCCACCCTCCCTGTATGCTCCTGGAGCCACAGGAAGCCACATGCGGGCCCGTGCCCATAAAATGCCAACCAGCTCTCTCAAGGGCTCAAAGGTCCGCATGCGCGGCCCCCTTATTGCAGCGGGCTGCATGGATGTAACCCAATGTAATGTGTCAAAATGAGGATCCTTGATTTCAGGGATATAAAATCAGCCGCGGGGTAAGCATCTCCAAGCTTCTCTATCTTGCATGTGGTGTACGGTACCCTCAGATCGAGTTGCACGCTCAGGTACTGTCAACGCGTGATTGTGTGAAACAAACCTGGCAAGAGGGCATACGCCCTTCACGGCACACTAATCTTCGGCAGTGGCCCACATTGTGTGCCGCTTGTGCAACAAGCCATAGGGGAAGGGGGCGGAGGAGTGGCAGGGATGCAAGAAACCCAACAAAATGGAGAGGAGTCCATCGGGTCTGTCGCAATTCGTGCATGCCGACGCTAGCAATTCTGTTCAACACGCAACAACAAACGAACGGTTGCAGCGCTACGGCAGGTAAACACGCTGGTGTGTTGCAACACGGAGACGGATTGGAACACGCACCAACGACTGCAGGGGTTGCCAGGGCACAGAATAAGGCAGGGGGTTTTCCGGCAAGGCTGGCGCCCTCCTTTGGAGGGTAGCAAAACTGTGGTAACCTCATGTTGCACAAGGCTTACTGTGGTTGTACGCCTGAAAATGGCACAGCACAGTGCACTACCAGCTGCTCGTAGGAACCCTGCAGCGACGCGCAGACAGGATTCTAAGGCAGCATTGTGTCATGGATTTTCAACGTACACTCTCCAAACATGCGGTTTGCATACACAGCCAGGCATCCGCAGGCCACCAGCCAAGGCAACTGGTGGCCGTGCAATCAACGCCATACATCATCGTCCTAAAAGCAAAGCCGTAAAACGCGAATCATAAAAGTTCAACATAGGAACGGTGGCCACTTCCCGCACAGTCTGCAAAATTTATCAGCCTAATGACTGAATCCGTTATTGACATCTGCGATCCGTGGCACAAACAAGGTCCATTGAGCAGCATTGCCAGTATTATTCCATCCTCAAGAGCAAAAGCCACGGGGACGCTCAAGCTGTGACCTCATCAACGCATGCGGCCACGGTTGCCGCCGCCGCTGCGCCACCTTCCCCCCCACGGCCCGCCCCCAGCACCACCCCCCATGGGGGACGATGCGTAGGGGTGGCCCGGCGGTCCTGATCCCCCTGCCACGAGGTCAAAGCGCCTGAAGAGCGACTCCAGCTCATCCTCACTGTAACCAGCGCACACGCGCCGCAGCCGCCTGACAGCGTCGTTGGCTGGCTCCACCTGCATAACACAATATGGTAGAGGCGTCCAGGGCACACGTCGCGTCAGGGGCCAAGTGGTAGATCCAGGGTAGATCACACAAAGCATGCGCCCCCGCATGGGTGGGGTGGGGGCCCTCCCATGCGCATGGCATGCGTGCCACCATGATGCACACAAGCTGCTTACAGGCACACGCAGGTATGCATGCTGCACCCCGCATGCTGCCGCACCTGCTGCCCCCACCTTCCCCTTCCCAAGCACATTCCACCTTGATCAACCTCAGCGAAATGGCTGTGGATGCATGGACCGCATCGTGCAAATGCAGGCGGCGCTGAGCACAGTCAGCGTTGCCTTCTGTCGTTTCTCCCCCGCACCTGGTGTAGCGGCAGGCCCTCCTGGAGCAGCCGCGACTCCACCACCCCCACCACACACTCCATAAGCTCCACGTCACGCAGGCTGCATAGCTCCGGCCGCCACGCGCGCGCCACCTGCTGTACCGCGTCCCAATTTACGCTCGGCGTGTAGGACACCGGCACCTGCGCCCCCGAAGCAGCCGCCACCGGGCTGACGTCGCTCCAGGCGTGCGCGGTTGCGCCGCCGGAGAACTGGTGGGAGTGTTGCATGGGGACAAACGCGGTGCTGCGTTCCAGCCGCAGCCGGAAGAGCCGCAGCGCGCACTGCCGCATCTCAAACGCCGCCTGCAGGGAGCTCCAAGCGCACGGCGCCGACGTGGTCAGCCGCCACGCACCCGAAACCATCCCGAAACCGCTCTCGGAGCCGGATTCGCCCGACGCCGCTGCCGCTGCGGAGGCTGCCGCTGCTGCGGCGGCGGCCTTGTCCAGCGCGGATCGGCCCGCCTCGTCCATTTGGAAGCGGCGCAGAGGCTCATGATCGAGCACCGCCACCTCGCCGCGCAGACGCAGCGCCTCGCCCTGCGCATGTTCCAGGAGAAGCCCCGTAGAGACCACCATGGCGAGCGCCTCTGGCCACGACAGTGCCTCAAACCAAGCGGTGGAGGGGTAGTCGAGCAGGGCCTGCAGCCACTCCAGGGGCGCCTGCGTCCACCCAATGCGGTCCACCTGAAGCAGCATCTCTGGAACACGGTGGAACTCGTTGGGCCGGGGCTGGCACACGCCCGCGCGTGCGCCGAGGCGTTGCAGCGCCCACACCACGTCGCGCACGGTCTCCTGGTGGCGCCGGCCGTCCAGCAGCCGCAGCGCGTCGTGCAGCGCGCTCAGCGCACCGACCATGCCCTGCGCGCTCAGCAGCGGCGATGGCGCCGCCGCAGCGGGCGCGGACCGCCCCTGCGGCCGCGCCCCCGCCTGCTTGGGCGCCGGGGCGCCCACCATCATGCCGCGGATGTGCTGATGCAGGATCGGCAGGCAGCAGCGCAGCCAGGCCTCGGTCACATGCCGCGCGAGGTAGAGGCTGCTACCCTCCTGCATGCGGGAGTGCAGTACGCCGGCATCCTCCCGATGCATACGC
Organism: Chlamydomonas asymmetrica; assembly: GCA_001662385.1. Classification (NCBI taxonomy): domain Eukaryota; kingdom Viridiplantae; phylum Chlorophyta; class Chlorophyceae; order Chlamydomonadales; family Chlamydomonadaceae; genus Chlamydomonas; species Chlamydomonas asymmetrica. Next base: position 215,679 of record BDDA01000063.1, read on the forward strand.
CGCATGGGCTCCCGGGAGTGGGAGTTGTGTGGGTGTGTGGCGCTGGCCCAGTCCAGGCCCGAGGCCGGGCCCAACACCGTCGTGATGCTCCGCAGCGACGAGATGACGTCATCAAAGCTGAGCGTGTGGACCCGCCCGCCCCAGCCGGGGAGCTTGATAATGTACGCGACCATGTGCGCGAAATGGCTGCCGCCGCCGCCACCGCCGCTGGCCCCACGGCTGCCGTAAGGGTCGGCGCGAGCTGAACGATCATCCATTCCTGCGTAAGGGGATGACGCGGGAGGCGGGGGAGCGAAGGAGGCCGGGAAGCTGCCATCGAAGGAGGAGGAGGTGGTGGGTGGGGCGGAGGGGGACGCTGCGCAGAGCTGTGAGGCGCGTGCTACGTCTGCTAGGAGCGGCAGCAGCTCGGAGGCAGGCAGTGTGTCCCACCCTGCGCCCAGGGAACAGCAGCAGGAATGAATGTTGGGAAATGTTGGGAGGGGAGGATTATGCCAGGATTATGCTGGCATTCTGGCTAATGCGGCAATGTACATGACAGGTAAGCCTCAGGCTTGATCTGCCACCGGTGTGCGCCGGTATGTCACTTCCTTGAATGCAGAAGGTCGGCTCATCGTGTGCTGCAAAGCGGCAATTTGTACGCCACACCGCCAATACCCCTTGTACGGATACGTCACTAGACATGGGCGCCCTGGCACAATACACAGCGTATGCAGCATGTGAATTTTGAGACGTGGTCCACATCTACATACCCCGGCAGCGCACTATGAACGATGGATTGATACCCGTAAACATTGTGCCCTTGACGCCTTACCCTGGAACAGCGGCGAGAGGTCCAGTAGCTGCATGAGGTCGTTGAAGCACGACGGGAAGCACACCAGCAGCGCCCGCATGATGACGGCCGCCTGGGAGGGGCTGAACTCAGAGCTGTTGAGAAGCACTGCGCCATGCCACAGCAAGCATACGCGTACAGCGCAGCACGGGCGGTCAGCACGCGGCAGGTCACGCTTTCATGCAGCCATCATCACACGCGAGCGAGCCGGGCATTGCATCGCAAAAGCGTGTGCACAACCCACCGCCCCGTTAATCCCCCACGCAAAGTTCCACACGGCAACCCATGAGCAAATAATGGTGGCGACATGCAGGCAGCATGCACCAGCATGCGGGTGCAGGTGATGTGCTGTTGGGTGTTGCATCGTGGCCGTTTTCCGCGTCCGCACCGGAGTTCATCAACGGGATCAACACGTCCGGGGCAATGTTGGCGGGCGGGCGGTGCTCGTGGTGCCTCATGCACCACAGCACCAGGTACGCGTCACGCGCAGACATCACCGCCATCAGCGGCGGGGGCGGTGCCTGGCTGGGCTGTCGCCGCTGCTGCTGCTGCTGATCAATGTTGGTGTTGGAGTCCACCGGTGGGATCGGTGGGGCGCTATGCGCAACAGGCTCCATAGGCTTAGGGCCATCGGTCTGCTGGCCGCTGCCTGTACTGCTGCCGGTGGCGGCGGATGCGCTGGCAGGCTCAGCCGCAGCCGCTGCTGTGGGCACTGACTGTGACGTAGCAGCCACTTGCATCGGTGCAGCATCAGAACCAGATTCAGTCGCTCCTGCTGCTTCTGCTGCTGCTGGAACAGCAGGCCCGGCTGGCAATGCAGCCGAGGATGCAGCAGCAGCTGCCGGCGTCGTCGCTGTCGGTAGCGCTGGCGACAGGGCGCGGCCTGCCTGCAGGGGTGGCGGCGGCACGGGCAGCGTGGGCGGCGGCGGCGGCGGCGCCGCGTTTGCCGCCGCCAGGCTGAGGTCCAGGATCTGCAGCTCTTGGGAGGCAATGCTGGTTGGTAGGCGGATACCTGCGCCATCATCACATGCACGGGGCAAGCACACGCCACCACTTGGAGAAGGTTCAGAAACCATCTAGTTGTGCCAAAGCATTCTCGAGATAGGCTGACAGACCCATTCAATGGGCAGCTGATGTGATGTCAAGACATAACACTATGTCATGGCGCGTGCTGAAACCCAGGCAATCAATCCAATCCAATCAGTTGCCCCCCACCACGCCCCTTTTGTGAGGTAAGAAAAAGGCATTGCAATTTGTATCCTGCTTGTACGCGGCAGGAGCTGTGTCCCGGTTGCTGTGTCGTTTTGTGCAGGGGGAAACGCCGGAAAGTTGGCGGCTTAGTAACGAGCCGCAAGGCGGTAGGCTAGGGCCAGATTTTGATTGGTGGCCAGTACCTACCTGTCACGGCGGTGAGCCACAGCAGGGTTGCGATGGGGCCCGGCTGCGCTGGCGGGTACGCGTCCGCAAACAGCCTCAGCACCACGCCAGTGGAGGGCACCACTGGCAGCTCAGCCAGCATCTCATATAGTTCCTGGAGCGCGGCCTCGTTGTCCAGGTGACCCACATCAAGCAGCGCGGTCACGGCAGTGTCCAACCAGTGCTGCAGCAGCTGCGCCCTCGGCACCACCGGGGTTGCCTCGGACAGCGGCGCCATCGTCGCCGGCGGCGTCTTGCCACTGCTGCTTGAGGCTGAGTGGGAGATGCGCGCCGCGTTCGCTGGTTCAGTAGCGACAGACATGGTTTCGGGCGCCTTGGAGTTGGTTCCGGAGCCGGCGGCTTGCCCGAGCATGTTTGCCTCGGCCTCCTCTGCAGCCGCATGCGGGTCCGCCGCGCTTGGCAGCAAGCTCTCGTCGATACTGCTCATGAAGCGGTTCCTGCTGTGGTGCTCTGCGCTGCTCACGGGCGCACACGCGCCTCCCAAGCTGCAGGGCACGTCAGCGCCGCTCAGGTCCTCAACGTCATCCATCGACGACATCGACGACAGCCCGCTGCACAAGCCCGCCCCCCATGCGTCCACACCTGCAGGGCTGGTGCCGTCGGCGAGCTTGCAGGGGAGCGCGTCGATCGGGCCGTCCCCGGGCGCAAACACACCGCCGGCGGGGCCGTACATGGAGCACAGCGCGTCCATGAGCGCGTAGACGTCGCTGACGGAGAGGTCGGCGTCCAGCTCCGTGAGCCAGGCGGTAACGGCGGCGCCGGTCCAGCCGGGGCTCGGCGCGACCTCCAGGCCATGCATCAGGCGCAGCGCGTCGGGGAGCGCGTAGCGCGACAGCACCGTCTGGATGGATTCCAGCCAAGGCCGGCCCTGCAGAGCATATGAAACACGTCGAGCGTGGGGGAATAAGCAACCCTGTAGTGCGATTTCCGCAAGGCGGTTGGTGGTGGGCCCGTTTGTCTGGTGGCACCTTGCGTGTGTGGGGCACTCAGGTGTGCATGCATCTTTCACATTTACAAGGCGAATGTGGAAGTTAGCTGCGTGTTCTCCTGCGTGGGGGAATGCAGATGATGCCACTCGGTTGCAAACCAAACAGAAACCCTTGCAAAGCATGAGAAGGGGTACTGTGCCCTTCGTGACTGGAGAACGTGTCATACTTGGTTATGTACGAGCACGGTGCTTGCTTCAGATTCTCACTGTCACTGATGGCCCATGCTCACCAAGATGCGGCGGTTGGACGTACCCACACCAGTGCACGCAAATGGACCAGCCGCTCGTGGTTTGCTCACCTTCCAAGGCAGGCCCTGAGGTGGAAGCTGCAGCTGCTGCTCCAGGAGCTTCGCAGTGCTCGTAGACAAAGTCTTCCCAATAGAAAGCGCAACCTCCGCCGCGTGGAGCAGCTCAAGCAGTGTCGGGTTGGCATCCAGCGAGAGGTGCGCAAGGAAGATTGAAACGCTCTGAAGATCTGGGCTGGCCTCAGTTGACATGTCTCCGAGCGCTTGAAACAACAAGGTGTCCTGCGGCTTCACGGCGGGTGCAACACCCTGCTGATAGGCGGCCTGACTGGCAGCGTCTGCTGCAGCAGGCAGCGGCCCCCTTGCGGGTGGGCCCGGCAAGGGGGCCAGGTGCTCTGGAGTTGGCTCAGAATCCTGCTGCATAGCTGCGCCTGTAAGCTTCACCGGCAGTGGGACGCTGATACTAACTTTAAAGGTCTGGCGTTCCTGGGGTCCGGCTCGCAGTGATACGAACGGCCTTGGCAGAGCAGGCGCCCAGGCTCTCCTGAGGGCATTCTTGCTCAGGCCAGTAGGACAGTAAAGGCTGCTGTGCATTTTGGCACTGCGGGTTGTAGGGTCTGGGTTCGATACGTGGTTTGCAGCGAGACCACTCACCGCTTGGGCAACACGGAAGCCGTGCAACGACCGCAAGCTGACTGCGTTGTTGGACAAAGCTCAGATATGTCTCTGAACTTTTGTGTGGCAGCACAGGCAAAGTTCATGCGGAAACTCGCGACTCGCACGGTCCTCGCGGCTCTCTTGAGTCAAGAGCAGACCAGTTGTGGCCGAAGAAAAATTAAGCGAGCCATATGCTAGTGTGGTGCACTGTACTTGGGCATATAGGAAGAGCAAAGCTTTGATTGATTGCGGGGATTGAGCAATTTAGTGTTGTTCGGTCGCCGCGACATTCGGTTCATCCAGGTATCATGCAGTATCATATATCACAGCCAAGAAACAAAATATTCCAACTATACCTCCACACAATGCCAAGAAGCGGTTAGTTGCTGGCGCCGCTCGCTAACGTTGCCGCGTGGACAACCATGGTCCTACGGGCTTTGTTCGAGGATGGGGATGACGTCAAAGATGACGATTTTATGTTCACTTTGTATATATGCATCGTGCTTGGGCTGACGATGATGGCTGGTCTTATGTCTGGCTTGACGCTCGGCCTGATGTCGCTAGACATGGTGGAGCTGGAGGTGCGGTGCAGTCTGACTAGCACCCAAAGTGGACAAACTGAAGCCACTCTGGAACAATATCAGTTAACGACATATGGTCTGGCTTTACATGCTGCCAGCAGCTGAAGGGTTGGGCTGAATAGCCCAACCAGCACAGCACGCGCCACCTTCTCGTTCTTGTCAACGTGAGATGCCAAACTGCTGTGCCCTCCGCAGGTCTTGAAACGGAGCGGCACACCGGATGAGCAGCGTGATGCTGCTGTAATCATGCCTGTGAGTTGCACCTGTGGTTGCTCGTGTCCTTTTGGCAAGTGCGTTGAGCAAGCGTGGCAGCTTCGCTTGCTGCTGGGTGCGCGCTAGCATTATCTTCTGTGTGTGTTGGTCCACAGGTCATCAAGCGGCAGCATATGCTGCTCGTCACCCTCCTGCTTTGTAATGCTGCGGCCACAGAGGTGGGTGCAAGCCGAGCTTTGACACGTTTTTTTGCACGGTTTCGGTCCACCATGGCAAGGACAAGTGACAGCCAAGGAACTTTACTCCTTCCGGTCTTGAGCTGTTCTGCAGGCCTTACCTATCTTCTTGGACCGCCTTGCCAACCCCGTCGCAGCAGTGATCATATCGGTGACGGTGGTGCTCATTTTCGGAGAGATTATTCCTCAATCTATATGCAGTCGCTATGGCCTGAAGGTCGGGGCCTACTCCGCTTGGTTTGTCAAGGCGCTGATGTTCCTGTGTAGCCCAGTGGCATGGCCTATTGCAAAACTATTGGACCGCTTGCTTGGGCCCAACCACAGCGTGAGTTCAGCCGCGCTGCTGAAACGCGTTTCGTTTTCGGATGTGATAGCCCCTGCCCTGTCCCTGTACACTGCAATCCAATTGTATGACCTTCTCCTTGCTGCACATACTGCTACTGTAACCTGGGTGTCGGTTGTCGTTTCAGGCGCTCTTCCGTCGTGCCCAGCTGAAAGCTCTGGTGGACGTGCACGGCATGGAGGCAGGCTTTGGGGGCACGCTATCAGAGGATGAAATACACATCATTAGAGGCGCTCTTGACCTGACAAACAAGACCGCGGCTAAGTCTATGACGCCGCTCGACAAGGTGTTCATGCTGTCCAGCGACGACAGGTGCGGGCGGGCCCTATGTGGTGCGCCTGGCGCACGTGCCTGGCTGCAGCTCTGAGGCTGCTGGATGGCACCGTGAAGGGTTGCGCAAGCTGCGCTTGCACACGGCGTAGTTGATGTTCAGGCGTGTGAGCGAGCGTATCGTGGGTGCGTGCAGGCTGGACGAGCGAACGTTGCAGGCCATCCTAATGTCCGGTCACAGCCGCATACCAGTGTACCGCGGAACCACTCGGCGTGACATCATCGGCCTAATCTTGGTGAAGGTGGGTGTATATGGTGCATGAGCGTGATCCCACACGAGCCCCTGATTTGCTTCATTTCGGCATGCACCCGCATTGAAATCTCTGCGATGTCAGCGGATGATGCTTTGCATTGCTGTTTCACAGCATCCATGCGGGTGTGCAACGGCCCCCCATTGTTATCACGCTGGCTACCACATAACCGCCATGGAGCCTGTTCAGGCACAGCCTGGTGTGCACATAATGTGTACCGAATCGCAATGCATGCACACAATCCTGCAGGTGCCCTGGTTTGGTTCACTGCCGCATGCCACACGCCTATCCTGATTACACATGTGTGTGCGTGCAGGAGTTGGTGCTTGTGAATCCTTCCGACAACGTCCCCATCAGCGCGCTCAAGCTGCGCGAGCTGCCGCGCCTTTCTGCAGAGACGCCCATGTAAGCGACTGAGCGCCTGGGGCGCCGGCGCACCGCCTGCCTGGGGCCTCCAGTCTGGCCTTGTCCCTGCGGCCAGCTTGATGCCTCGCCTGCCACCTCGGATTAATTAAACACCGATCATAGTCGCGCGTCAGGTGTCTGCACGCAGCTGCATCGGCGTGCTCCACTCTGTGACGGAGCTAAAATGCAGCAACGCTGCACCGCTCACATTGTGTGTTGCGCACGCCATGCTCAGTCCATGCGCAACATGTTCTACATCCATGCCTGGGTTGGCGCTTACATGCGTCACTCTGTGTGTCATGCGTGTGCGTGTGCGTGCAGGTATGACATGCTGAAGCTGTTTGAGACGGGCAAGAGCCACATGGCGGTGCTCACGCGGCCGTCCGACCAGCACGACGCACAGCATGGCAAGCACGGTGCGGCGAGCGGTGCCAGCGCCTTCGCGTTCGGCCGCGGGGCCAGCAAGGGCCCTGGTGAGCGCACCCACCCCTCATGTAGTGATGTGTCGGCAGATCCAGGGTTTCACAGCCTCACAGGTCACGAGCGACCGCCTGGTGTCGCTTGTGAGCTTGTGGACTGTGCATGTTTAGGCCATCGAAACGATCACGAGCCATCACAATATCCATACGCAACAGCAAAGCCATGCGTGCCCAATATGGACGCGTGCACGCACGAGCTGTGCACGCTGTGGGAAGAAGCAGCAACAGAGTGGAGCAGGAAGCTACACATGCTGCGTTTATGAAGCTAGCCTGCTCGTTCGGCATCACACAACCTCGACATGCACTCCTGTTGTACTGCGCGAGTAAGCATGGCTGCTGTGGGAGGCTGACCGCAGACCCTCTAACAGCCGAATTGTGAACCTCGGGAACAAATTGCATGTGCTGCTTGCAGGCCCCGCCAGTTGGGTCTCTCACCCCCGCCTCACCAAGGCGCCATCATGGTTGCGGGGCGGAGCGTTTTTCGGCGGTGAATACGCCGACATGCCAGCCCCGGAGGCGGAGCCGGTGGGCATCATCACGATTGAGGACGTGATTGAGGAGGTGAGCAGAGGCACAACGCACAAACTGCGGTCCCGGTGGCTTGCCGCTGCTTGTGACGATATGCTGCGTTCAGCAACATGCAGGCTTTGCTGGGAAGGACGGCCTGCGCCCGGGGCTGTGCTGTCTCCGCTTGCCTGCTGCTGCTGCTGCCAAGCGGGTGGACAAAGTGCAGATGCAAGCGTGCTGAGCAGCATGATGCAACAGCCTCGCACCTGCAGCGTAGGGCATCCTCACACGCTGGGAGGTATGCGTTGTGATTCGCGTGTGCATGCACCGTTGGCTTCCCTTCTGTTTGGCGCTACCCGGTCCCGACCCACCTATGTGTTGCTGATCGACGCCAGTACCGCACAAGGTTCGTGGCAGGATGCCCTCCCGGTTCTGAACCAGTTTTTGCAATGCTCCTGCCAATCTGGCTCCAATGCAAAACACGCTAGTACGGTATAATCTGCATTATACATACCAACATACATGTGCCTGCGGCATCAATATCCGCGCAGCTGCTGCAAGAGGAGATCATCGACGAGACCGACCTCTACGTAGACAACATGCAGAGCATGCGCGTCAACGCCGCCGCAGTCACCGGCGCGCTCCCGCAGCGCCTCAGGCAGGTCCTCAACGCGGGCCTCTTCACGCCGCGCGTCGGCAGGCTGGGCTCGCTGCCACGCGCCAAGGGCCCCGGCACGCCGCGCATGCCGCTGCGCGCGCAGCGCAGCGGCGGCGAGGCCGCCGACGCCGGGAACGGCGGCGCGGCTGCCGCCGCGCTCACCGCTCGCAGCGCCAGCGACGCGGCCGTGCTCACCACGGCCGCCTTCACGCCGTTCACTGAGGACGAGGAGGCTGAGCTGGTGCGGATGGGGCTGCCGGCGTACTCGGCACTGGGCCAGGCTGCGGCAGCAGGCGCGGTAGCAGCGGCCGCCGCCTGTGCAGCACGCGGCGGGCTGCGGGAGAGCCACAGCAACGACGCACTGTTGACGCACACGGCGCCGACGTCATCCGGCATCACTCAGCTGCCTAGCGGGGCTGTTGTGGTTAACATGGGCGGTGCCGGGAGCACGCCCCTCGATGGACCGCTGGACGGCGGCAAGCGGGAGGCGAAGCAGCCGCTGCTGCGCAAGAATGGCGGCGGCGCGGCCGGACTGTCTGACTCGTAGCCCTTTGCTAATCGCCTGCTGGGGCCCTTGGCGTGCCGCTTCATTCGTTTTGTTTGTCATGTCTTGTCTTGTCGCTTTGGGAGCCACGCACAGGGTGGCCTGAACGAACTGCTCCATGGCATGGTGTGTATGCAAACCCGCTGGTCAGGGACGGCACAACACAGCACATTCGGCTCGTGACAATTGACATTCACGCATGGCTACCATGATCACACAGACAAATTGCTTGCAATTGTCAGGTGCAGTCTCTTATCCTTAGGTATATGCACACTGCATGGCCCCACGGCAATCTCACTGCATGGCCCCACGGGAGCCTCTTTCTGAAACACAGACAGGCCTGCTATCTCACTCTTGGGTGTTTTTTCTGGTGCAGCGGCCAAATGTGTGACACTGAAGCTCAGCGCACGACCCTTGCGACACGTGTGGGCATGAAGTCGCGTTGTGCATTGTTCCCTTGGCACAGCTGTGTAGGAACAACCGCGAACGCGTGCACTGTGTGACCTGCTGACTGCAACACAGGTATGGATCTAGAAATCCAGATGCAGGTTTGCGCAGGGCCCACAGCAGCAGCACAGCTGGCAGCTGGAGCAGGGAAGGACCGTGCAACACATGGCATGGTGTCGCTGCAGCATCGGCAACCGCGCCTGCCAGGCCATGTGCGCACGTCGTCTGCAGCTGCACCGCTAGCGACCTGCGCGTCCATATGGGTTTCGTTAGTGTCACCGCCAGCCCACAAGCTGTGTCTTACAGCCGATGTGAACATGCTGGCTCGTGAGCGCTTGGAGCAAGATGCCTTAATGCTCATTTCTGTGCAGCCACCCCGCTTGCAGATTGCTCACGAGGCACTCATTAAGCTCGCCCATTGTGGTGCTGCCACCCTGAGTGCCACCATGCATGCGGGAATGCCGGACGGTTCTTTGCATCTGAAACCAACACTCTGCTTACCTCTGCAGCACACACATCCGCAGTATGCAGCATATACATAGGCCTCCACGTGGAGTACTAGCGTGCTTGTCAAACGGTGCATGCTGCTAGATGAGGACTGGCGATGTACGGTATGCCACGGGCAGGTCACGTGATGCTGCTGGCTGTGCTGCTGGCTGTGCTGATGTGCATGCAGCGTGAGCACACGATGTAAGCACCCGCCCGCCCGCTGACCATGCACTAACCTCACTCGGGCAAACTGCATGTCGACTGCCTTGCGGGATGCGCCACACTGTAGGGTCTGTGGCGCACAAACACATGTTACGCGCGCCAGCAGCAGCTTGCTGTGCCTCATAACATTCTGCTGATGTGCTTAGCGTGCGCTTGCCGTGTGCAGGTGTCATCCAGCAGTGCAAGCGCTGCACGCCAGCTTCCACCGGATGGATTGGGCGCGCATTGTTACAGCGTATGCTGTCAGCAGCATGGACCCGCATGCCGTGGCTGGTCTCAGCGCCAGCGCATGCCGTAAATGCACACGCAGCGGCTGCTTTGCAGGAGCTGACAACAACAGCGGCGGCGTCTGTGGTGGAAGGCATAGGTGTGGCAGTTGTTCGTGCACTGCAGGGGATCCTCCCACATCACGGCTGCACACACGCTACACATTACGTTGTTGCTACGCTTGACGTCTTATAGTGCGAGGGTCGTCAGGCATGCGCGGGGCTGTGCATGATTCCCGCCAGGCCGTAAAAATGCGCACAGCGCCTCATTACCGCCTGTTGCCGGACCGCTGATTCGCGCTCGATACAGTATCACCTTTTGTAGCTTGTCGTGCCACTGCTGTACTTGCGCCGTAGTCCCTTTATCATTCCGTGGTTTGCCCTGCATCAACCAGCAGCATAACCAGCGGGCAGCAGGGTCAAGGGATGAATAGAGCAGGGAGGGTACTGAGTGAGAACGCGTGGGGTGAAGGGTATGAAGGAGTGCTACACCTCTTGAACGTACATGCATGTGTTGCCACCCGCTTTGGCTGTTGGCATACATGTGTTTGTGAAGAACACCTCTGCAGCGCTTCATTACGTTGCAGTGCTGATGTGCAAATGTGCAATCATCAACTGCAGGCCTATGCATGACAGCGCGCAGGCGATGGACATGGTTGGCGCTGGGTGATGCCCAAACCTGAGCTCAGGAGGAGGAACAGGATGAGTTTTATGATATTCATGCCCCATGAGGCCAGGGGTTCAGGGGTGGAGCTGCTGGGTGTGCAGCATTGGATAGGTGGCAAGCTGACAGGAGCAGGGAGGTGCAAAGCGCCCCTGTGCATGAAATACTCCGCCTGGCCCCCCCTCCCCCAACCGCTGCTGGGTGTGGGGAACATGCGCATGGCATTGCAGGTACACCATGCTATGCCCCAAAAATTACTATTGACAGTTGACAGGAGTGCTGTGTTTGTTGGTTGTGGTCAAGAGCTGGAACAGGTACAGGCTGGCAACTGCTGCCTAATGAGGCGATGGCCCAAATACACAGCAGGCGGTGCAAGTACTGTGAGCACACACGAACCTAACGTGCCTGAAACGTGTCCACCGCAAAACTCACGTGAGGGCTGCCCATCCGCCAGGAACTTGCCTATATTCATGGGCAGCCCGGAACCCGGCAGTCCCGGCAGGCACTGCAATACGCTGTGCGTGCGGTTGCCACCTTCATCTGCCAGCCGGTCTGCCACTGCGTGCTGCAGGCTACTACTTTCGTTTCTATGCCGTCATCAGTTCCGTCCTCGCTCTCAGACGTTACACGGAGGGAGATCGTGGCGAGCGCTGATAGTGCTGTGGCAAACGGGCCTGACGGCAAGCCACTCGTGATCAGTTCGTTCACTGCTTGACTCAGCGGCGGCCTGGTGCATTGCTCTCGAATGTGCGACCTGCAGCGTGCAAGGGCAAAAGTTGGCAGGCCGTCATGCTCAAAGGTGACCCGCAGCAAAGTGCGGAAGCTTCCACCCCAACATTCCACTAGTACAACTCCATACGCGAGGCCGTCCAGCGGGCGAGCACAGGTCAGCCTGGAACAACCCTAATGATGCACCTAGGGCTGCGCTGCTTCGGTGTTGCGGTTAGTCCTTTGTGCGATGAGCAGTGCAGCATGCGGTGTGCGGTTCGTTGGTGTGCGGTTCGTAGGCTGCCTTACTGGATGTGGAAAAACCGACGGTTTTCACACCCAGTAGAAACCCATTTAGCATTGCCTGGTTCTAGGTGTTGCAAACGGAAACTTCGTCCAACTGCTAAAAATACCTACAATAGGCCATTACAGTCAGTAGAAGTGGGGGGACGAGTTGTCCAGCGCGGATCGTTGTGCATTTCAGTGAGTATTGAAACGACCGCCGGTGCACTGGGGGGAGTCTGACGGCATCCCTGCAGGTCTTCTGCGTTCACGTACGCCGGCCGAATCAGGACTTGCACTTGCCCCAACACCGCCAGAGTGCTGCCTCCCAGTTGCAACTGCGTGTGGCGTGAATGAACGAACGTACAGCAAGTATCAGCCTTCCCTAGCCTGCTTAACATGACCAAGCGTTGCATCCATGCAGGGGGCACAGAACAGCTCTGTGCTTCTCACCAGGTGGCGTCGGCGGTATACGTGCCCACCATCGGCCTCAGTGGCAAACACTTTCACGGCGCGCCTGCAGTTGAAAATTTGGAAATAAGCTGTCAAATAGGTCATGCGCACTTACTCTCCAACCAAGGGCGTTCAGGCTGTTCAAACAAGCTGCCGCCGGACACACCTGTTGGTAGCAGTGCGCCAGCAAGTCTGCGTTTGGCGACACGCCATCACGCACAACAAGCCTCAACAGCCAACGGACGGTAGTACACTGATCACCAACAAAGGTACACTCAGTTGGTGTACAGCAACTCGACGCTGCGAGTTGCCGTTGCACTGCACGTGCAGTATCAACACCAGGCTGCGGGATCGTGTGCGTATGTAGCCCGGATATCGACTGTGAGTGTGCGAGGCTTGGGTTGAGGCTGTAGGGCACTTTTATGTGCCTGTACTTGTCACATGGCCTTTAAGCTTCATCCGTATCCTTATCCTACCTAGGCAAAATGCCGTCACAATGTCCAATGCTTCAGATGGTGCCCACCACCCACGCATTGGTTTTGGGGTTGGTTCTCATTTTCACCATCAGCCTTGCCAGTTACCACCTGTATTACGATTTCCTACGCCAGTCTTGAGATAGTGCTTGAAGCCGCAGAGGTTGGTTCTAGGTTGGAGGCAAACTAGAGCAGCAGCCATCAATGTGGCATGCATACATGGGTCCTACACACGCTTCCTCCGCGGCCGCTGTAGCGAAATCCACTGCGGTCATGGCTTGCGCCGTGACCCCCGCCCCTGGCAAGGACACTCGTGATCCAGGTTTGCAGGCACACAACCTTACCCCGCGCAGGCAGCATCATCGCTTTCTGGTCCACCCACCCACTGCCGCACGTGTGCCGCGGTGCGCATTTTGCTCACCTCCCTCAACGGCACTGGCAGCATCGTCGCCGCCACGTACAAGCTGCGCGTCACAACACACCCCATGTGGTCATTACTGAGGCGCTCGTGCGAATGCACTACCACATGCTGCAGTGACCGCACGCCCGCACTCCTGATGACGGCGCCACGGTCATACACTGCCTAACGTGCACCCCACAGCACCAGTTGCAAGCAGCAATACGCTACTTATTGGCATGCCTTCCCCACACCGGGACGCCGTCAGTACACATAACAACTGCGCACGCCCTTATCACAATCGTGCCCACGCGCGCCCAACGCATCCCCATGCATGCAAACCATGCAGTCGTGCAGGCACACCCTGCACTACCGCCTGACCACTCGATGGCCGTTCTCACGGCTTGGCAAGGCGACGTGCCAACGGGTGCGCTGTTCTAGCGTGCGCGTCGCACTTGCACCCGCCAAGGGGTTGTCTCTCGTCGCTGCATGGAACACCATTGCCTGCATTGCCCCTTAGTTGCGCCAGGCGCTCGTCCAGCCCGGCGCGATACAGCTCCTGCAGCATCAACCGCACCGTCTCCATTGTCAGGCACCGACGCAGCTTGTCACGCATGAGGCGCGCCTGCGCTACTCCTACGGTGTTCCCCTGGCATCCGGCGTCGGTGGCAGCCAGCACGGCAGTCGTGGCTGCAGGTCAGGCATCTGAGCAGCTTGGCAACGCTGCACCTGCCTGACTGCTGGACGAACCAACAAGGCGTGCACACATTCGTCGAGCTGTCTGCTATCAGCTTGACCGTGAACCTGGGCCACCTGCGTAGTATTGAGGTTTGCGGCACGGTGTATGCACAGGATGCGGTTGGGACGCAGGCGACAGCATGCATGCTGCTTTACTGCTACATGGCGTTGCACAGCCTGACAAGACTGCGGGTTTGGGCCCTGGCGATGGAAGACTTGCACCAGTGGTGCACACTGCTGCCCAGCGGCCGGAACCTGTCAGCACTGCAACAGCTGAGCAACACTGCCCACAAGGGATGCTCCGTTTATTGGGCGTTGGGCAATGCCCTGTGTGCCGCCACGGCTCTTTCTTGCCTACGCAAGCTGGTTATCCATGCATTGGAGTATTGGATCCCATGCACCCGGGCGATGTTCCAGATGCCACGCCTTTTTCCAACGCGCTGCGGGCCACAACTCACCTTGCTGGGCTGCGCATCATCCATACGGATGTGACAATATCGCGGCCTTTGGCTGCGGCATGTCAGGCCGTACCGCACCTGCAGGACGTACAGTTTGGGACGTCTTAGTTCTAACTTCTGACTGGTTCACTGAACACGCCGTGTCCCGCCTTGAGCATCACTGCAGTGGACCGTGCATGGGGGCCAATGAGGGTGTGTGTAGGTGGAAACGATGTGGGTCAGTTGTCAGTTGGCAGGCGTGTTGCTTACGGTAGGTGGGCCGGCGAAGACTGCTGGAAGCCAGGTGAGAGAGCTGGTTGGTTGGCGGGCGTGTCAGGATGAGGCGCTGTGGTTGGCTGTCGCTGGTGGGGCTGTAGATCCCGAATGCCAGCGTGCCCCTCACAATCAATGGCTTGCACTGGTCGCCACACCCATTCAACCCTTAATCAACCCTTTGCGCTCCTCCCCCTCCCTCTCCCTCTCCTCTTGCTCCACACATCTGCTCGAGCGTCAACACTCCTCCACTCACTCATTGCCCACACTGGTCCTACCACACGACCCTTGCGAGCTACGACATTCCAGTTACGATATACCATGCAGGCAGTCAGGGCTATAGCTCAGCAGCTTGCTGAGTGAGTTGCAGGCCGCCAACTTGCATCGAGAAGTCATGCAGGAGAGATGCGAGTTGTGCACTCGTCCATCAGCGCATTTGTGTTTTCCCTTGCGTTTGTGTCATGGTGACACTCAGCGGCACAAGGAGGCACACTCGCGCGATTGAGGCACTCGCGTTTGCAGTGTGTATACCGGGCGCACCGTATACCCAATTCGCCATTTTCTGGGTAAGTGTTTGGCAGACGCCTGGTGAGATGCGCCTCACTGCAGGGTCTGTGCCGCATGAACACTTGTTAGGCGTGCCAGTGGCGGGACCTGTGTGCTTGGTACTTCTCAGGACATTCTGCTGATGTGCTTAGCGTGCGCTTGCCGTGTGCAGGTGTCACCCAGCAGTGCAAGCACTGCACCCCAGCTTCCGCCGGACGGATGGGGCGCGCATTGTTACAGCAAATGCAGTCAGCGGCATGGAACCAACATGCCGCGGTTGGTCTCGGAGCCAGCGCCTGGCTGCGGATGCACACGCAGCGGCAGCTTCGCACGAGCTGACAACGACAGCAGCGGCGGCGTTTGTGATGGCAGGCGGTGTGGCAGTTGTTCGTGCACTGCAGGGGCTCCTCTGGCATCACGGCTGCACACACGGTACACATTACGTTGTTACTACGCTTGGCGCCTTGTAGTGCAGGGGTCGTCCTGCATGCGCGGGGCTGTGCACGATTCCCGTCAGGCGGCCGTCTAAGTGCTCACAGCGCCTCGCTATCATCTGTGGCCCGACCGCTGATCCACGCTGGCCACAGCACTCTCCTGAGCTTGTCATGTCACCATTGACTTGCGCCGTAGTCCCTCCATCAGTCGGTGCAACCTGCATCAACCAACACCATGACCAGCAGGCATGCAGCAGGGCTGAGGGATGAAGAATGGCACAACTCGAAGCCAAGGGAGGCTACTGGGTGAGCCGGGGGGCATGCAGGAGTGCTGCACCGCTCCTCTTGAACATATACACCTGTGGTGCATGCAACGTGCTCGGGCTGTTAGCATACATGAGTTTGCGGAACACTCTTTGACGTTGGAGTGCAAATGTGCACTCACCACCAACTGCAGGCATTGTTGAACGTGGGTGGTTTGTACTATGCATGACAGTGCGCAGGCGATGGACGCATTCGGCACTGGGTGATACCCACATCTGAGCTCAGCATGCAGGAGGATGAACAATATGGATGTTTCGGTTGTTCAGGGGTTGAGCCGACAGGGCCTGCTAACATGGAAATCGCAACTACATACGTACGGGCACACCATACCTAAAAAGATGCAGGAAAAGGCGTGCCACACAGTTGACAGAAATTGTTACTGTTGTTTGTTGTGGTCAAGAGCGGGAACAGGTGCAGGCTGGTAACCGCTGCCTATGAGGCAATGACCCAAATACACAGGCGATGTATGTACTGTACACCCTACACCCTACACCCTACACCCTAAACACGAATGAACCCGACGTGTGTGAAATGTCCATCGCGAAACTCACGTGAGGGCTGCCGACCCGCCTTCAACTTGCCTACAACACTGGGCAGCTCTTGAGCGGGTAGACAGCATTGCAATACGCTGTGTATGCGGCTGACACCTTGCCCCGCCAGTTGGTCTTCCACGGCTGGCTGCACTGTGAGCAGTCGCTGAATGTGCTGCGATCGCAGTCATCGCCGTTGGAAGTCACAGTGACGGCGCACAATTTGAGTGCATTGAGTGCTGTGGAAAACGGGCCTGACGGCAAGCCACACGAATCCAGGTCACGCACTGCCTCAGTCAGCGGCGCTTTGGAGCATATGTCTTGAACGTACGTCCTGCAGTGTGCAATATGTGCAAGGCAGATATTTGGCAGGCCGGTATGCTATTGAAAGGTGACCTGCAGAGTCTTCAAAGTGCGAAAGCTTCCACCCCAGCTTCCACCCTGTACAACGTACAACTCCGTCCGTACACAAGCAAGGGCGTCCAGCAGGCATCGCAAAGGTCGTCCAGGTGCAGCTCTGAGGCACAACCTTAATCCTGAGTAATGGGCACCTAGGTCTTGCTGCTTCGCCGTGGCGTTTCGTGCTGTGTGCCATGAGCAGTGCAGTGTCACGCGGTCTGTGATGCGTTGGCAACTTGGCGTGCAGTGCGCTGCATGTGGGTGTGGGCGTGGCTGTCGGTCATTTCCATGCCCAGCAGAGCAGGGCAGATAAGGTATCACCTGTTGTACACGTGGCATTTCCTGGTGTTCCAAAGTGTCCATCTGCTGAGAAGGTACCTACTTAAGGTAACAACAGTCATCGATGCGTCCATTTGTCCAGTGCGCTTCGTTGTACATGTCGCTGAGTGTTGAAACCACCGACGATGCGTTGGAGGGAAGACAAACTTTTGTTGGAGGGGGTCCTTGCAGGTCTTCTGCGTTCACGTACGCCGGCCGAGCCAGGACTTGCACTTGCCCCAACACCGCCAGCGTGCTGCCTCCCAGTTGCAACTGCGTACGTGGCGTGAAGGAACGTACAGCAGGGGTCAGACTGCCCTAGACCGTTGAACGTGATCAAGCGCTGCATTCACAGGGGCCACAGAACAGCTCTTCGCTCCTCACCAGGCTACGCCGGCGACCCAGGCCCTGCCCACCATCGGCCTTGGCAAACACTTTCACTGAGGCGCGTCTGCAGGTGAAAAATGGGACATAGGTTGCCAAGTTGATATCTCGTACTTGCTGCTCCAACCAAGGGCGTTCAGGCTGTTCAAGCAAGCTGCCGCCGGACACCCCTACCTGTTGGTATGTCCTGCAGCGCGCAAGCAAGTCTGGTGATACGCCATCACGCACAACATACAAGCTTCAACAGCCACCGAATAGAACACTTATCACCAAGAAGTGACCACTCAGTTCGTCTAAAGCAAATCGAAGCAGCCAAGTGCCGTTGCACTGCGCATGCGGTATCAACACCCTGCGAGTTGGGCACTGGTCGTGTGCGTATGTAGCGGATATAGACTGTGGGTGGGACTTGGGATTAAGGCTGTGGGCCACCTCTACGTGCCTGTACTTGTCTACTTGCAAGACCATGACATGGCCTGGCCAGGCAATACTTTTGCACCATCCAAAACAATGCCAGTCTGGAGATTATGCTTTGAGCCTGACTTGGAGCAAGCAGAGGTTGGTTCAGGTTGGCAACATCGATTGTCCCCGTTACATAGCCGTGTGCCCTGCAAACCTTTGTGCTGAGAGCCAAAACTTCAAACTCGACATGCGCATACTTATCGTGCCCTGGCCAAGCTTGTGGAAGTTATAGGCACAACTATCTGCCCTGCAAGCTGCTGGGTGCCACAGCCACATACCATTGTATACGGCCTCTGCCTGTGTGCCGGGCAGGGCCTGCTGGCAGAAACTACGTCAATCGTCGTCGTTTTCAGTGGTTCAGTTTGCACACACGGGCTGCACCAGCCTAACTAGTCTGTGCTTGCACTTGATTGGTGGTGGCCGTAGTGACTCGGTGGCCGCTGATGATGGCTCACTGTTGTTCGCTTGCTTGTTGCCATTGAAGGATACCCCAGGTCAAATTTCAGGCAACTCCCCTCTTCAGCAAGCACGAAACTGCAAGGCCTGTGTCATGCAGGAGAACTCTTGTCTGTGCAGATGCAACACTGCTCCGCCGCTGCATTGTATTTGTGCTGTCAATGATGCGTTAAATGTCATGGGTACGACAAGGGTTGTTTTTACACCCCTCTCGGTTGGAGAACACAACCGAGCGCGTTGACCCTTTTATGGCCTACAGCCGCAGCTGCTGATAGTGGGAGCTGGAGCTGGCCCATCGCTGGAGCTGGGCCCATCGACTGCCGTTGCCAGAACTCGTGCACGATCGTTTTTGAGCGTGGACGGTACCCCAAAGCAAGTATATATCTTGCAGCAAATGCCCCTGTTCTCTTGTTCTAAACCTGCAAGGTCCGGAAAGCATACCACTGGAACCAGCACAGTTGTTTCCATAAGTTCAACAAGAACATCTCCGTCGAGACCACCGAGACCAACAAGCATGAGGTGCAGGATAAGCACAAATTTCAGTGTCCACTGCTTACCCGGCTACAAGCGGCAGGACGCTGTCAGGAAAAATTAGCAGCGGTCCGGCTTGCATCCTGGCATGCATCACCACGGTGTTTGACACTACTACGGTGAACGATGTAGGCGCACGACGCCATCGCTGGGCCTATACCAATTGGTGCACATCACTGCATCACTGCACGCACGTACGCCATTTCTTAAAAGCATAATGCTGGTGTACTTGGGAAGAGGTAACGTTTTCACCCGTTTTGCCAAACGGCCGGGGCGGTGCGTTTGGTGGCGCGCTCGCTTCGTTCCGTTTCGTACACCATTTGCTACAACACTGTGTGCTGTCCTGGGCTGCGGCCCCGTCGGGCCAACTTTGGCACGCTGGCCACACATTACACGGTTCATGCAGTGTGCATGCACTCAAATGGCGCTGCTGCAGCATCCATCCTACGGCAGCTCTGCAGCGCGTGCATGCAGGGCCGCGAGTAAGCGATCGCCCCAACTAGCGACCGGTCGAGTGCTGCCAACACAGCTGCTGCTGGCTGGGACTTGACCACTAGCCCTGTGCCAATGGCCTGCATGCACCAGGGGCCAAATCAGATGTCCCTTGGGTGGCAGTTGGGTAGGACAGGCACGGGTGCGTGCGTGCATTTCGGATCTGTCCGCATTGCTGAGTAGGGGAAAAGAAGCAGGGGCTGGGCCGGCTGGGCGTTGAGTACCAGCTGGCCAGGCGCATCGTGTGCAGAGTGCTCAGGTGCGTAGGTGCAATACAACCAGCAAAGCCATGCATAAATGATTGACCTAAGCGCAACACAGGTGTGGATCCAGACGCAGGTTTGCACGAGCCAGGATTCAGGCATGAACCGAATACAACTTCCTGCATACTGTGCAGCTTGCCATTCTGTGTTGTGAAATTGATGACGTTTGACCCACTGGCGGTGCCTCCCGATGTGCCCAGTCAGGGCGTCCATTGTAGTACGTCGTCCGCACGCACATGCAGGCATATGCAGTGGGCCCATACAATGGCTGTCGGCAGCGTTATGATGCAGTGTTCCACCGTGCGTGACACTGCTCGGGCCTTGCCCAGGGGGATAGTGTGCCAGCCAGCACCCCTGCACAACTGCCTGGCATCGGCATTCATTGGCTGCTGCCTGCTGGTACAGTGGTAAGACTTTAGTGCATGCCATGACACCAGGCGCACTTCCCACTGGCAAACCGGCGGTGCGGTCCTGCACCGGAGCCGCAAGTTTGTACAAAGGTGTGCTTGCTGCACAGAACCCGGCAGTGAAGGCGCAGGGGATCGCACGACGAATGCATGCTGGCTGATTGGAGCATTATGCAGCGCTCAAACTCGATGCGCACTCAAGAAGGCACATGGGGCCGCACGTGGCCATACAGACGCAGCCTTACACACCGTTTGAGCTGCAACATGGCTGAAGCGACAAGCGCTAACACGCCCACGGCAGCCAGCCGTCAAGGCGCCACACAAAAAAGCCCATCCGGCTTCACAATACTGAGCAAGGGAAGTGTCCAACTTCATAACCCAACGCATGGAAACACACACCAATGTGTGTCGGATTATGCGGTACACCGAACGACCACACGCCAAATGCATTCTTGTACTGCTGGCATGCGGGTGTTGTCCAATACGCTCAGTACGGGCAGTTCTTGGGCAGCTTCTTGAGGATGGACCTCAGCAGGCCCATCTTGAGGCGGGAAGCCTCCCCGCTGCGCGCCGCACGCGTTGCCTCGCGCTTGGTGGAGACGTCACGCTGCTCGTCCGTATTGGTAGGCGCACCTAGCGCACGGTACCTGCAGGGGGGCGGGAGGGAGCAGCCGGGAGGCACACGGAGCGATGCAAAACCAGATACATGGTGTGCGCGGGGTGGGGCGGGGGCGACAGCCTGGGACATGGTATGGTTCCTTTCTCATTGTATCGTGTTTGCGTGTGCATGCGTGTGGAGAGCGAAAGTGTGCGAGTGTGTATGTTACATGTGGAAATGTAATCCTGGTGCAGCTGCAATAGCTGGGCAGCGATATGCGAGGCGCCTTCGTTGTACGCTGTCCAAAACACCCACGCTGACTCCCCACCACCAAGCGCCGCCGCTGACATGGCACACCCACTCCTGCCACCCCCCCCACCCCCCACAACCGATGGTGTTCACTGTCAGTGTCACAAGCAGGCTGTTGTGCAGTTGCCCACCTGGCA
>BDDA01000063.1:237701-256028 GCA_001662385.1 Chlamydomonas asymmetrica
GGCCACAACGCTTGAGCGCTCGTCCACGGGCCTGTGCTTCTGGCGGTAGTACCGCGCCAGCTCGCGCGTGCCGATGATCTTGCCGCCGCCGCCGCTGCCGCCGCCCACGACCAGCTCGTAGCCCGCCACGCCGCCCGAGGGTTGACCGTCCAGGCTGGCGCCAGCCATCGCGACGGCGAGGGCGTCCACGTCACGGGCTCCTCCCTCGCCGTCCTCGCTTTCCTCATAGTCGTAGAAATCAGCGTACTCCTCCTCGTTGCCATCATATAACACCTGCAGTACAGGCCAGAGGAAAGGTAGTGGTGGTGGTGGTGGTGGTGTAAACTGGTGTTTTTTACTTACATGCGCAAGCGTTGTATCACTGGCAGCCTGTGGCCGGCGACCTCTCCAGTTGCTGCATGTGCGCAAACCAAACAGTGAAACAGCCCATCCCATGCATGCCACCGTTGCAAGCACCCCCTCCACCCTCATGACAAATCTGTGGCGTGC
Organism: Chlamydomonas asymmetrica; assembly: GCA_001662385.1. Lineage (NCBI taxonomy): Eukaryota > Viridiplantae > Chlorophyta > Chlorophyceae > Chlamydomonadales > Chlamydomonadaceae > Chlamydomonas > Chlamydomonas asymmetrica. Next base: position 238,191 of record BDDA01000063.1, read on the forward strand.
TGTTTTGCATGTGCAAGGCGCACCCACAGGAAGGCTTTTTCTCCCATGACGCACCTTCAGCTGGTTTGTGTCGATCATGTGGCGTTGCACCGCATGCAGCGAGCGGAACTGCTTGGCATTGGGGTCGTCGCCTGACACGTACAGCGGCATGTGCCCGTACTGCAGCTTCTGGCCCTGCGGAGCGCAGTACAAAGGCAGAGTGCAGTACACCAGATGCCAACGAGTACGATACGACAGCGTTGCCACTCACAAGCACACGCTACAAGCCCAGACACATATTGCAGTCTACGCGCCCATGAGACGAATGAGCACAGCACTGCGTTGCCTCCGTGGCACCCATTTTGTCGATTTGCACTCGAGCAGTGAACGTATGGAAAACACAACCACATCGTCATGCACTCGCGCATGAGCCACCATCAAGGCCTTCCTTATGCTGCACGTGAATGCATCAACCTTGCGTGAATGCATCAACCTTGCGTGAATGCATCAACCATGCTTCCGTTTACACCATTCCAAACCATGTAACCGCACAACCCGCGCCCGCCCGAATCACGCGACCTGTAGTGACACACTCCCGTGCCTCAACCCCATACCTACAAACACTCTGCCATGGGCTAGTGCATGTGGGGGGCATGCATGGAATGCAGCTCAACGCGTGCCACAACTTGGTGCACCCTCGCACGCAACCAATCAACGCACCAGGTACTTGAGAAGGCCCTCTGGGTCCTGTAGGTACTGTGAGTCTGGCAAGTAAAAGCCAAAGTTCTTGAGCATGTATTCAAGGTTTGCCTGGAAGCTGGGCGATACGTGGTTGTCGAATAGGCTGACACATACGTCCCACTCCTGCCAATCCTTCTCAGCCTGTGCACACACGAAAAGAGAAGCAGCAGAGGGTCTTAACAGCATGGTGCAGTGCAGTGATTGAGGCCGTTAACTACGGCAGTATGCAACAGCACACCAAAACCAGCGAGGGCTCGCAACCAAATGAAACACAAGACTAGAGTCCACCAAGAGTACTGACCATTGCAGCATCCTCATCGCTTGCAGTCTCCCAGCCACTCTCGTCATCGCCTTCCTCCTCAACGTCCTCAGTGCTCGCTTGGGCAGTAGCAGCCTATGACAAACGCAAACATCAAGCGTCAGGCCTGTGATGTCGTCATGCACCAGACCAGGAACACAGGTGAGGCGAATGAGGGGGTGCATTGTTAGCACGAAGTAATCACAGGCACACGGTTACCTTGTGGGGAGCCTGTGTGGCGAGTTTCCCAACGACAGTATACCCGGCTTTCCCAGGTGCAGGCGCCGACGCCGTCGCGTCCCCAGCACTCGCCTTGCCTGCACACATCACAAACCACAGTCAGCCTCACTTGCTGCTTTAGATAAAGAGCATGGACCAGAAACACACAAGCACTCTAGGCTCTTGCGCGTTGCTGCGCTGGCAGGGTGTGACGCAACAAACGCGACGGACGCGCTGGCGCGTTGCCCAGGACCGCTGCAGCAGGCCAGTGCAAGGCCAACAATGCTTGAAATTTGAAGCCACAATTAATTTATTTCAAAGAGGTTGTTTTGCACCTCATAGGCACCTGCGCCACTCAGACCAGGCCTGGTGGCTCCGTGACCTGTGTGCAACCCTACTTGGCTGCCCCAGTGTCCTCCGCACGCCCAATCCTTGCTTAGCACGATTTTTGCACCATCCCTGAAAAGATTCAGTAAGCCCCGCTCAGCATAAGAGCTGCCTAAGTGTCAAACGTACCTTCTTGCGTCTCTGGCGCCCTAGTGATTATGACGGGGTCCGGAGCCGGCTCCCCTGAACTCCTCACAAGCTCTGCATACTTCTTGGACTGCACGTATGTGTTGTAGGTGTTCTCGCTCATGAACTTCTTCTTTGTGAGGGGGTCGACCCAAATGCGCACGACGGTCGCCGCGGTGGCTGCGGCGGTCTGACCGAGCTGCGTCTTGCGCGCCTCAAACCACTCCTTGGTGACAGGGGGCAGGCCTGCAACCTTGCGCTTCAGGTTATAGCGATGGAAATCCGACTTGTAGTGCTCTGCGAGCGAGTCCTTGTCGCTGAAAAACGTGCCGCTGGTGCTGCAGTAGAAGCCGGTCGCCGCCCGCGCTGTGTCGGTCGCGACCGACATAGTGCCCTATGTATAGATAAGACTAGGGCAGCGAGCCTTGGTTATGAGTGATATATTCAAGAAAACGGCGGGCAAACGGGGGTACAGCTCTCGACGGAATGCGCCCAGGCGGCAGCAGGAGTTGCACAGGAGCCAAGCAGGCTTGTAAATGACTGTTGGAGTGGTGGGCAATAAGCAGACTAGACACAGCCTTGTGGCTTTCATGAATTTCTGATGTAGGATTACGTGGCGCATTGGCGCTGGGGAATGGGAAAATCAGCGGCAATCGTCATGCGGCAACACGTCAATAATGAATGGATGAATGGTTCAAAGTGGTCGGGGTGAACTAAGGCTCGCTGCGCTTGCCATTCGCTTCCAAGTCCTTCCGCCCAACAGCCAAAGCCGCAGGCCGCTCCACGTCACAACCGCTCGCCTCGTCGACACCGCACGCAGCGTGGCCGCTCCCCCCCGCTTCGCCTCCCTTCTTCCGCTTGGTGCGGCCACCCTCGCCTTGAACCTCCTGTCGCTTCTGTTTCTGCTTCTGGCTACGAGCCTCCAGGGCAGCCCGCAGCTGCGCCACCTGCTCCGGGGTGCCGTTCACGGGGACGACGTCGCCCGCCGCCTCGTCGAACTTGTGGCTGCACACCGGGCAGGAGGAGTCCGTAACGGTGTTCGAGATGGCGCGCTGACTCAGCACATGACCACAGGGCCGGAGGGCGACGCAGGGGTACCGTGTGCATGGCAGGTGCGTGATGGGGCAGACGTATTCCGGCGCTGTGGCCTGCGTAGCGGACAGGCGCGTGGAAGCGGTGGCTGACGACGCGTTTGAGGTGTGTAGGGGAGCTGCTGCTGCTGCTGGCGCTGCAGGCGCTGAGGTGGAGGCGTCCGAAAGAGTGAGGTGCACTTCGAAGACGTCCTTGAGTGAGGCGATGTGCTGGAAGGCCTCGGATGCCACTCGCTCGATGTTGTAGTACCTGCTGCATCAATCGGCACAACGCATGAGTACATGACTAAGCAGCGCTATGACACATGGGCTGCGATGCATGGGAGCCAGTCTCTGTCAGCCTCACTCAGGCGTGTGAGTACAAGTGTACGTGCTTGTCCACGTACACACAGCAGTTTTGCGACGACCGCGTGCGCGTCAGCAGCGATTGTGCACACAACGCTGCAAGGATGCACCTAAATGGTTGGACACAACCGAGCATATGCAAGGCACCCACTTGGCGACCGCCTGGGAGTCGCTGAACATGTTCCTGCGCGCCATGATGAGTTCCAGCGCGGCGTCACGCAAGTACAAGCGGCCCAGGCCGCAGCACACAACTCGCCCGCTGCTGAGTAGCTCGCCGCTGAGGGCACAGGTTGACCAGGCTACTTCCCTGAGTGACAAGTCAAGCAGGCGGACAGGGTTGCTAGCGCACAATTGGGCAACAAGCAATTGCATCGGAGGAACCCAGGCAGGCAACAGTGTAGCAAGCGGTTTGCAGAGCATACTCACTTCTCAGCGGTTTTATCCAGCTTTTTGGGCTGATAGGTTGTGGAGTCACCAATGGCTCCCCCTCGCGTGCTGCGCGTTGAGTCCTGGTTGGTCATTTGCCAGGACTGCCCTCGCAGCACGTCGGAGCGTGATATGATAGTGCCACCGTCCAGCCCCATGCTGACAGTGCTGTATTCAGTTCTGGATTGCAAGCAGAACTAATCTTGACGGGTTGAAGACTGTTGTCGGACGTGTGCAGATGACACGGTGGGAGGGGTCTCGCGCAACTGTCTCTGCTGTGGTGGCACGTGTGTGTGGTGGAGTGTAGTTGCCTGATGTCCCAGTGCTACAATCAGAACAGTTCAGGTGATGGTACGAAGGCCACACAAATGATGCTCCCGTATTCTATTGACATGCAGCATCAAGGTCACCCTCGATCAAGGTGCCAAGATTGCCTTGTGTCGCTGCGGCCCACAATTGCCGATCCTTACGCATGTCCAGCATGGCAGAGAAGCACTTCGCCATGCAACCCATGCGTGTCCGCCAGGCCGCAATCGAATCGCATCCTGCATCCGGATCGCCCATGCACGTCGGGTCAGCTTGTGTGCCTGCACGCGCAACCAACCGCACCAACCGCATGGATCCCCTGCGGAGGCTTGAGGCAGGAGGCGGCCTCCCTCACCGACGGAGCACACGGCCCAGGTCACTGGCTCTATCGAGATGTGCAGCTGTCGCATCTGTACTCCTGCGCGGCAAATCAATGACGGTAACTGGAACGGCTGGCCTTTTTACATGACGCAGGCCAACCCATCATGTGTGCAGTCGTGCTGTGCGCCGTTTCCGTCACCCCTTACTGCCGTAGGCGTACTGTGCCTCTCCTCCCTGGGCTCATTCCCACGCCGCTTATGCTCTGGTGCTATGCACCAGAACCTGTCTCACATGCAGCATCCATTGTGAAGCATCCGGTTGCGCCTTAAGTGCCTGTGGCGCCTAAACATGATGCACATTCGTCTCATCCATTTCAGTAATGCCTCACGCACTCGCTGCACCATGCAAGCACGGTGCTGTCGATGCAACCTGCTGGCATGCGGCTCTTGCATGCATGCAATCCATGTGCATCATTCATTCACTCATCCAGGCACCTCCAGATTGTAATGCTTTGCTTCTCTGCGTAGCTCTATGTAGCTGCCTGTGTGCACATCTTACTTCACTGCTGCCAGGTGCCCCTGAAGCTTGGCGTGCGCATGCCAGTGCTGGGTTTGCGTGTAACTTCCATGACAACCACGTAGGATCACGCGCACACTCTGCTTTTCTCATGCCACACATTATTGCCAAGGTCCATGAGTCAGAACCGTGTGCGGCAGCCCCTTGCCAGAGTGGGCCATCACCATGAAGGTGATGCCCATGACAGGCCTTAGTCATATGAAGCCTACGGAGCTTGCTTTGTATGATGCAGGTTTGCTGCGCTCGGCTGACTAGTGTACCAGTCACGTTGCGTTTATTATATGAATGTGTGGCGAAGCTGCCTTGCTCATCAGCGAAGCTCATCGTTCAGCTCAGCTCAGCTCAGGTGAGGGCTTGCCTCCTGCAGCAATTGGACTCTCCACTATTGGGCCTTCTTGCACCCATGATAATATTGTTCCTGCCCTTAATGGTTGGATGGCCTGGCCAGGGTGCCAGCCAGGCAACTGCTGACGGTGGCTGAAAGCCAGGTCTCAGAGTGGAGGACCGGATCACCACGGCTGCAATCAGGCTGTTGTGAACCGACATAGGATGATCAAACTCATCAGTGCATCCTGCAAAGCCGACAGCGAAGGGCAATCCTGCTGTCTGCACTTGCCAGCTGCTGCACTCCGTCGTGAGCAGGCCAGGGGCAGTGGGCGGTGCTACAGGTGCACGGCCCTATTGTTACAGTAAAGCGGCTTAATGGTTTGATGCATATAATAGTAATGACAACGTGCTTGGTCAACATGTGAAAATTGACAAATGTCATTGGTTTCGGAACCGCCGACCACACAAAAGTCCCTCAGCCGCAGACAACGCTGCACCTGGTTGATTGTACGAACAAAGTTCGGTGAGCTTACTGAAGTTTCGACAGCGTACACGAGAGACTTGAGACTTGACCTTGTGAAGGGCCCAAGATGATGTCGTCTGGGGTTCATCATCTGTTGCCGGTTGCAAGCTCAGCCTTGCCTGTGGCGTGCGTGGCAGCTCAGCGGTTTCTATCGGCCCAGCCAGCGCAGCATGCCGCGCAGGCTTTCTCCTGGTTCGGTGGAGGTGAGCTCCATCCCCACCCCAAAGAGAAACTGAGACGTGTAGGGAATCGTTCCGACTGAACACGCCCTGACGTTTCGCCCTGTGTTGCAGTCGACCTTGCTCCCAAGGACCCCATTCTGGGCGTGAGCGAAAGGTTCCTTGCCGACACCGACAAGAGCAAAATCAACCTTGGCGTGGTGAGTGATTGACACCGTCAGACAACAGCCAACTAGCTACAGTCTTGGCAAGTAGCAAGGACTTCTGACATGCACCTATCTGTGGGGATAAGTATGTTCAGCTTGCACTGCCTGCATCTTCTGTCATAGCGTCCAGAAAATGGCTGAGTAGGCTGATGGAGTTGAGGCGCCCTTTGAGTCAGCCGTCACCTGACAATCAGGCTTTCCTGATCGTGTTGCAGCCACAGCAGCAGATGTTATGCTTTACCAACGAGCGTAGACTTGTGCCTGACTTTCAACGACATTATGCTGTTGGTACTGTTCAGTCCACGGACCGAGTCAGTCCAGGTTTCTCGTCAGGGGTTGCACAACATGTTCTGGTCGTGGCCACGGACAACAGCATATGCTTGAGCTGTGTGTTGAACCTTGACCGGACGTTCATGCCTTGCTTCTATTGTCTTTAGGGTGCTTACCGTGACGATGACGGCAAGCCGGTTGTGCTCGAGTGCGTGCGCGAGGCGGAGCGACGCATTGCTGGCAAGGGCAACATGGAGTGAGTGTGCCCTTTGGGTTTCCTCCTCAGACTTGTGTGCATGGAGGTGTTAGGCGGCTTTTCTCGCCAAACCAGTGCCGATCATGCACAGCGCATTACCATCATGCTCGAGTTCGAACGAGCACCCACCCCCGACGACCTTTCACTCCACCGCTATGTGCCAACCCGCTCCTGCTCAACGGCAGGCACTGTACTGCACTGCACTGCATCCACCTGCTACCGCAACTACTGCACACGCACATGCGACTACCTAGGCAACACGCACCACGTGTGCATTGCATAGGGCACGTTGTTGTTCCTTGCTCTTGTCAGCCATCCACCTATCCAATCCAACGGTACACGCACGCGTGTCGCCCGTAGGTACCTGTATCTCCCCGTGTAACATTTTCTCTCACTCTCGCTCCCTCTCTGCCACCTGCAGGTACCTGCCCATGGGGGGCCTGCGTGAGTTCTGCAAGGAGAGCGTGAAGCTGGCGTACGGTGACAACAGCCCGGTGCTGCGGGACAACCTGGTGGCGTCGGTGCAGTCGCTCAGCGGCACCGGCTCATGCCGCCTCTTCGCGGATTTCCAGAAGAAGTGAGCCGACAGCCTGTCTCAGTGTCTGTCACGCACCTTTTCACACGCACTCGCACGTATTGTGTACAGTACAGCGGCCTTTCACACACCTTTCACACGCCTTTCACATGCCTGTGTCACACGCGGTCGCGACCAGATGGCATCAGTGACATGTTATGCCACTTATGAGTGAAGTGTCATGCACAGCGGATCCACCATGCTCGGGCTGCTGCTCTCAGCATGCGGTGGGGTGCGCTGACAGCAGCAGTGTTGGGGCGTGGGATATGCAAGGTTGGCGGCGAGGAAGCGTGGGGATGTGGAGCCTGCGTGTACCGATAGCGTGTGTGCGCCGCGCTCTGTTAGTGCAGCAAAGCGTGCACAGCACACGCCCCGCCCCGCAGCACGCAAGGCGTGACCTGCAGTGAATGAATGCAACGTCTACACTTGCTGTGCTGCGTTGCGCAGGTACATGCCCAAGTCCAAGGTGTACATCCCGGTCCCCACCTGGTCCAACCACCACAGCATCTGGCAGGACGCCGGCGTGCCTCAGACCACGTACAGGTGTGCATGGTGCATTGGTGCATCGCAGCATGCGGGATGCTTGGGCACATGGGCGCATCGCAAATGAGGCGCCTGACCCAGATGGCCAGGGAGTGCCTGTGTGTCTACGGCCGATGGGCGAGCATGACGATGGTCATAATGGTGGTTGCCAGCTTGAAGGGGCGGTGTGGGCTGCAGTGGGCATGTGCGCCGGGTGCCAATGCATGTGCGCGGAAATGCTGCCTTGTCTTGCTCAGCAGCCTCCTCTTACCTTGTGCATGCATTGCTCATGTCAAATCACGCAGGTACTACAAGCCTGAGACACGTGGTCTTGATTTCGAGGGCTTGATGGAGGACGTCCAGGTGAGCTGTGGCTCCGATAAACGTTTGTGTGTAGCTCCTTTTCTTTCTTGCATGTGTATGTCAACATGTGGCACTTCATTTCTGCGCCGGTCACACCTGCTGGGGTGTTACTGACCTTACACAGCACGCTGTAGTGCTGGCACCCCTTTCTCACACACATATGCCTGCGGTGATGATTGGTGTGCTGCCTGCAGGCAGCACCCAGGGGCAGCGTGTTCCTGCTGCACGCGTGCGCGCACAACCCCACAGGTGTGGACCCCACGCCTGAGCAGTGGCAGGCCATCAGCAAGCTCATGCTGGAGAAGGGGCACTTCCCATTCTTCGACATGGCATACCAGGTGAGCATCTGATTGCGTGAGGGTGGATTGGTGCCGGTGGTAAGGTGTAAGACTTCCTTGCAAGCCACTGCGAAAATCAGCATCAACATGTTGTCGTTCAAAGTATGATTTACTGTGGTCCGTTGCCATGGTGTTGGTGGGACACCTCCCCAAAGGGGCAGAGGTTAGGGACTACAGCGGGAGGGAGGGCTGGGCGGCCGCAGCAGGACATTTTTCAGCAACCGCAAGCAGACAACGCGGCGGTCACAGCCACTCACGAGGCTGCATGCGTGTTTGGGATTCAGAGCAGGGGTGTCGGTTGTTGTGGAGTGACAATGATGCCATGGTCCTGACCCGGCTGTCATGTGATGTGTGCATGCATGCAGGGATTTGCCAGCGGGGACTGCGACCGGGACGCTGCATCCGTGAGGCTGTTCATCGCGGACGGTCACCGGGTGGGTCTGAGCCAGGTCAGTGCAGAGCGGTATGGTATGTGCAGCGCACGCACTAACGAGCAGCGAGATCCTGCTGGCGCCGTTGCACCCTGTTATCAGGAAGGCTTTGGCATCCATGTTTGACGTCTGAGTGGCAGTTACCGGTTGTGTATACCGGTAGTTGCCGGATGCAATTGCTACTACAGGGTGCACGTATGCTTCTTGACCACCTACTTACTGCACATGGGTTGGCGCATTGACGAATGTCAGAGACACGGTCCATTCGCATGCGTGGCTCTTGGAGTGTTGGCCACCCAATTGCCAGCACCCGGCGCTGAGGCTGCCTGTGGCGTGTGCTGCCTGCGCTGTGCTGCCTGCGCGCAGTCTTATGCCAAGAACATGGGCCTGTACGGTCAGCGTGTGGGCGCGCTGTCCATTGTGTGCGACAACCCCACTGAGGTGGAGGCGGTGGAGTGCCAGGTGAGGGGGAGCAGCAGCGCTCAGGTGTCAGGGATCAGGGGTTAGGAAGTAGGCATCAGGGACTGGGGTAACCCAATTAAGAGAGCTGATTGAGCGGTCCTCAAGTTTAGGGTGACTCTAGGAGAGCCGGGTGTGCGCTACGCGAGGTGTTGAGGGCACGACCGCGACACACGGCAGCGAGCGGCCTGCACGAGGCGTGTGCGCGCAAGCAGCTCGCGTGGATCAATGCCGCAATCAGATGCCAATCAGACCGCCCCGTGGTACCAGTAGCATACAGCTCCTCTTGCGTAGCTGATGAACACCAGCAGTGAGGGTGCAAGACGGATTTGACGGCACAGCAAATGCGGGGTGTTACGACAGCAGCGACGGGGTGATAGGTGGGGTTGGAGGTGCAGCCACGACCTGCTGGTGTGATTGCACCCCCCCCGTTGCATGATGAGTGGCAATTACTGCCCCACAGCTCACATCTTGATACTCCTTCTCACTGCCCTACTGGCGGCTACTGCACACTGCCTCACTGAACAATGGCGTGTGCCCTCACACCCGCGTGTGATCTGGCAGGTGAAGCGCATTGCTCGCGCCATGTACTCCAACCCCCCGCTGTACGGCGCGCTGCTGGTGACCAAGGTCATGCAGGACGCGCAGCTCAAGGCGCAGTGGTTCCAGGTGGGGGGGTGTTGCAGGGGGCGGGGGCGGAGGCGGGGGCGGGGGCGGGGGCGGAGGGTGATGCATAGGCCGGTGCCACTTGAGACTGCTGGCTGGCAGGCGCCGAGCGCAAATAGTAGCGTAACAACACAAGCCGGGTTGGCTGGAGCGCTGTGTTGGTATAGTCATTGAGGCGATGGTGGAGGGCTGGACGTTGTAGGGCGCGACCCTGTGGCTGTGGGCCGCGGAATGGTGCAGCGCAAATTTGAACAGTCACAGGCCGTGAACGCACGCCCCTCACTGATGAGAAGCTCATGCTGTCTTACACGGATGCACCTGCATGGCCACACTACTGCAGGAGGTGAAGGGCATGGCGGACCGCATCATCTCCATGCGCAGCCTGCTGCGCAGCAACCTGGAGCAGGCCGGCTCCAAGCTCGCCTGGGGCCACGTGACCGACCAGATCGGCATGTTTGCTTACAGCGGCATGACGCCGGAGATGGTCGACACGCTCGAGAAGAAGCACCACATCTACATGACGCGTAACGGCCGCATCTCCATGGCCGGCGTCAACACCAAGAACGTCGCCCGCCTGGCGGCCGCCATGCATGACGTCACCAAGCAGTAGCGGAATGCGCTGCGCTGTACTGCTATGTACTGGCTGGTGCGGTGGTGGGCATGCGGGTAGGCCCTGGCACCCACATGACCATATGCCATTCGTTCTTGATGCATGGAGATGGCAGGTGCGACAGCCCGCGCCGTTTCCCTCATTGCCGGGATCCATAGGTGTTCACGCGTTTGGCATGCGTGCTGTTGGCTTCTGTGGCAGTGCGTGCGCTGGCATGCACGGCGTGTCGTATGTTCGTCTTGCACACCGAGTGCCAACGCCGCAAGTGCTACAGTAGGCTGGTGTGTTTGTGCACAGCTATGCTATCCGCAATTGGCAATGATTTCGTACCCGTCAGTGTAGACGTGACAGACAGTGAGCCCTGGTGCGTGCCACGCCCACAGTCGTGCACGCGACTGTGTCGGCCTCACAAGTATTGCAAGCTCCACCACCATCACTTCATCGCCTGCCCCCGCGCACACACCCACCGCCTATTGTCACCTGCACATGAAACTCAACGCATATCAACAAGTCGTACACGGGGAGTCAGTCTGGCACATGCTGAATCAGAATGCATATGCCGTTCAGCGTACAGTCAAATCACTGCTTCACCACCTCACCTGGCGAAACTGTTGGGTGCATTAGCTCCTTTGGAGTGTATTCTTGCCGATACGGTATTACCTTGGTTTCTGTTCTCCTGCCGCCTCCATAACCAGCTTTCGCATTCGCTTCGTGCTTTCATGCATGTGGCTTGCCTGGAGTGTCCCGTGCTTTCGCTCGCAGCATCGCAGCAATCATCTTTTCCCCTTTCGTCGCATGCAATAAAGTGTTTAGGGCAGGGCTCCGTGCTTGGCTGACTGCCGCTAGCGCTGGTCGCTCACAAGCCTGGATTCACGCTGGTAGCACTCATGTTTTGCATACGTATGTACAGCATTGATTATTCATGTAGTGGACGCAGGTCACACAGTGGCGGAAGCTGTTGAATTTGTAACTTGCAAGTTTGTACTGCTGCAATGTGCAGCCCTCGGCAGCACACGCGCGTATGCAGTGGCCCAGCCATCCATTGCACACAGTGAACTGGTGTGCTCCTGAAGCTGATGCTCATTGGGCACCACTCCGGCGGTTGTCATGAATTTTCAGGCTGGTCACCCGGCAGCAAAGCTCAGCCTTCGCATGTTGCTTGCATCCCATGTGATTGCAAGCAGCAACGCAGTTGCAGGCTTATCCTTGCAGGCTGCGACCAGCGTAGCTGTGTCTGGGACTCTTGGCCCGATGTATTGGCAGGTTTTTGCAGGATGGCTGCTGTCCCAAGCGACCTGTGAAGCATGCTGGGTTGATCGCGTGTGTGTGCAAAACAGGACGCCACAGGGAGGACCCCTGCTATGACCAGCACACCTCCGCACCTTCAGCGTCGTTACATAGGACGAACTGATCGCGCTTGCAAGGCAGTGTGTGACGCGCAACACGCTTGCTCACATGGAGAAATTGGTTATTACCCCCCTGTATCCTGCCAGTGTCCAAACTCACATCATGGTTGACTTTACATCACTTGGCCTATCAGGCCAGTCATGGATTGCGTGTCCAAACTCACATCATGATCTTCAATTGTGCATGAAATCCCATCGGACAGTCCAAGCGCCAAGCGGGGCTGTGCCGCATGGGCCAGTGTCATGGCAACATGCAGGTAGCCAACACCAGGGGCCCCGCAATGCGCACGTCAAGCACCACGTAAAACACCATTCATACATGGCACAGTGGTATGCCGCATGAGGCAGCGTGAATACACATACTGGGACAGCCGTCCCAAACAAAATTGTACACGAGGGCTGCGCATGCGCACGATGCAGCTCATCACACGACAGGACAGGAAAGAATATACGGTACAAGGCACATCACACATGCAGTGCACACAGTCACGGAAGCAACAGAAACATGCGCAGCAGACTAAACCTTCCACAAACACTGGACACTGCACACAAAATCAGCTCAGTGCAGACTGCGCTGTGTGCAGAGCATGTTTGAGAGGCAGAGCGATATGTTGTCACACCAGCAACACAAACACAGTCGCTAGGCGCGTCGTCAGTAAGTGTGCCTGTCTGCTTACAGCCGCGGCTCACGGGCCCGCTCATCAGCAGTGGGCTGTTTACATGACGCGCTTGATGTCCCAGAAGCCGGGCGTGGCCTCGTTGATGGCTGCCGCGCGCTCGGGGCTGGTCACCGCCACCACACGAGCCTCAGGCCCGCGCGTGCACTCGAGCGCCTGCAGAGAGCAACCCAGTCACAATGCAAACCGAGGATACAGAGAGGCGATTAGTGATGTATCATGCATGGTGGCAGTCATTCAGCTCCACCGCCACTCTGTGTACGCAATGCAGATGCCAGTTAGCACTGCTCGAACGCGCCCACTGCTGCACTGCAGCACTGAGTGCGATGCACCGTTCGCCCTGCGGACAGCATTGCAAGCGCTGTGGAGGTGGACCGCTGCTGCCTTGCTGGCTCGCCCTCAGCAGCAGCGCTGTGCAACGCGGACAGCCATGCACCTCAGCCATCACCATATGTGATGCGATGTGATGTGCTGCGATGGAGCATGCGTGTGGGTGTGAAGTCCTGTGCACGAAAGTAGTACCGCAACGCACCTGCGCGAATGCCTTGAAGTCCTTGTTGCTGGTGCCCAGGATCTGCTCGCGACGCGCCTGGCGCTCATCATCCGTCACGCCCAGCAGGTAGCGCGACAGCGCAGAGTAGCCCTTGGCGTCAGGCAGCTGCACATATGAGACCACACGACCGCACATACAGACACCAGGTCAACAACGCGCATGCGCAGGCAGATGACACGGCGGTGAGGGTGAGGGGCGTGGCTGGAATGTGCGTGATTGATGGATTGATTGATGAATTGATGCGCGCGCTGAACCAGTGCGTGTGTGCTGGCCTGGTGCCACAGCTGCACAGCACCCATCAGAGGGCGCATGCATGCACTGGAAAATCCATGCAGACGCCTCCATGCTGCTTGTGCATTGCAGGGACACGCATTTATGGGCCGCTTCCTGGCATGCAATACATGCACGCTGCCATGCACACCCCAAATGGTGGTAATGTGTTGAGGACGGAGCCTGGGACTGACCTACGTGGTGGGTGCTGATCTGAGGGGACGCGCTTGGTGCGCCTGTGAATCATCACATCAAGCGCGTCACCTCAAATCAGCACCAAGTAACGTGCACAATCGCAAGGTTATAAACGCAGGATGCGTGATTAATGCCCACCACGCTGGTACCGCCCTACAAGTCCCCAGCTACCCCCAAGGGGGGCGGGGAGGGGGCGCAGGGGGGAGGGGGCGCGCACCTGGTAAGAGTCAATGTCCCCGATTGTGCCGATGATGGCCTTAGTGAGCTCATCAGCGCTGAGGTCCAGGCCGCGCAGGTAGTCCGGGGAGGCGTCATATGCGGCGATGGTCTCAGACAGGTTGGGGTCCCTGCGGGGGGGGGAGGAGCCACGTGTGCCGCAGGCGCACAGCACACGCGTTAGCATTCAATCGGGCCATGGCTTGTGTATACCGGATAGTCACACAATTCATGATGATGAGCCAAGAGCCGCGTGCATCCGAGGTTGACGCATGCAAGGCGCTACACATGATGCCAACACCATGCAACGAGGCCGGAGCACCACGACCACCAGAGGGCAGTACATGAATTCGCTGACAGCACCCTGCGCTCACTGACCATCGCGATTCGCAGCATCAGCGCTCTCCGCCCGGGTGTACCCGCCGGCGTCGACGAATGCATCTGTGGGCATGCGATGCTGGTGTGGCGAGACGGGATCCAACCGCTCACCTGTAGCTGAGGTAGGTGAACTGCCCTGTGTGGCTGTCGAACGAGCAGAAGCCGCCGTACGCCCCGCCCGACACACGCACCTGCAGCAGGCGTTATGGACATCAGGGCAGATTCGTTGCGGCGCCGGCAGCACTGACGCGAGTACAGACCGAGGGGCCACTACGCACATGCCACAGCCTGCATGATGCTGAGCATTCAATTTGGCTCCGGTTTGACTCCGCTTATCAACGCGGAAACCGTGTTGCGTCTTGTGCGCTCGGAGACCCAGCTGGCTCTAGTCGCTTACAACACAGCATCGGCCTTCAAGCTGGCGCGCATCTACCCAACACATGGCAATGCATGCATGCATGCATGCAGCGCGTGACTGTTGCATTCGTGGCAGAAGTTGGGGTTCACAGTTGCCTGCAGGCCGTATTGCATGCAGAGCGCGTCTCACCTTATCCCACAGCCACGTGTTCCCTAGGTACTTCTCAATCACGTAGGCAGCGCCCGTCAGCTCATAGCCCGCATCCTCATAGAGGTTTGCGGCCTTGGCCACATAGTTGACCTGCCACGTGTGACACGACAACACAGCATATGCGGGAGGAAGGGATTGAGTGTCCGCACATGATGGCATTGCATGTTGGCACCAGTCTGTACGTGGGCCAGACGACAGGTGGCGTGAGAAGCGCATGCATCTGCACACAGCGGTGTAAGGGGGCGTGTGCGGGGATGAGCCAGGCCTTCCTTCCCAACACCTAGGCACAGTTTTGGTGCGCACGACTGGGCAGCTGTGGAGTGTCTCAGGTTTTCAGCTCTGGCCTGCACAACATTTTGGTAACGGCCGTCATATAGGACATCCCACCCGTTCTCCTTGGGTCAGCCTCCTTTGCGGACATAGAGCTGGAAGTCCCTGACTTCAACTGCCTCAAAATTACGCAGGTTTGAGGCAGATGAAGTCAGGAACTTCCAGCTCTACGTCTGCAAAGGAAGCTGGCTCGAGGAGCACGGGTGGGATGTCCTATACGGTGGCAGTGGCTTTACCGACGCCAAGGGGCCGCACCACGCCCATGCAGGACTGACGGCCACACATGGACGTATGGTACACACACTGCCATATCAGCACCAAACACAGCAGTGGTGCAAGGTGCAGACAGCGATTTGCAGGCTTGCTAGGAGGGAATGGCGCACACATCCCCCAGATAGACGCCGAGAAACTCGTGTTTCACTCCGTGCACGCGCTTCATGCATGCGCGTCCGGGCTTGTCCCCCTTCCTCCCCACCTGCGTGGTGACGGCCAGCGCCTCATTGACGCGCGGCAGCAGCAGGCCCGACGACAGCTCCAGGGGCGGCGCGCTGGTGGCGGGCAGCGCCGACAGGAAGGCCTCCACGTGCGGCTGCGCGGCGGTGAGCGTGCGCTGGTCACCCGTCATGTTCACGATGGACCCGGACCTGCACACACACAGAAGCGAAGGATTTCAATGCTTGATTGTTGCCAGCCGAGGCCAACGCTCCCCTTTAGCGAAGGTAACAGTTGATGAGTGGCGCTGGTGCAGGTGCATGCATCCACACGCATGCACGGCCGCATGCATCCCTAATTCCCAACCCATCCCTCGCGACTAGACCAGCTGCAGGCAGCATGGCGCCGTTGCATTTCTGCGAAGATGCAATGCCTCGACATGGCCTGAATCGCAGACTTCGTGTGCATGCAAGCAGCATGCAATAAGCGGTTGTGCGTGAATAGATGTGGCGGCTTCGTCCATTCACATTGATTAGCATGTATGCGTGCGCTGCCGCTCACTCACTGCTGCAGCAGGGCGGTGCGGATGGCCTGCAGGTCGGCCTTGACGCTGTCCCAGTCAGACTCTACGCGCTTGGCGAGGCTCCTGATGTACTCCAGATAGGACAGGCCGCCCATGGACTCGCTCATCCAGCCCGCCAGCGAGCGCTGCGCGTTCAGGCGCTTGGCGGCGTACGAGTGCCCGGCCGAGACCATGCCTGAGCGGGAGGTGGAGTGGTGCAAACATGCAATGACAGTGATTACACAGGGCCTCTTCTCAGCAACCACGCTTGTCTCAGTGCCTAACATTCCAAGGCAGGGCCGAGACAGGCGCACAGGGTTCGGAGCGAATTGCATGTGGCAGCTGGTGCGGATGAGGGGCTGCTGCACAAGCCCCTCATCCCCACCAGGGATGCTATGACATTCGTCACCCGGTCTCATCACCCAATTGGAGCACAACATAGATGATATTCATCCCATCATCCGATACACATGAAGGGGCATGCAGGTACGTCAGTGAGGACACAATCTGGCCTCCAGCATGTGCAGTACATTCAATACACCCCGTACCTGACTCGAGCGACGCGCGGGTCTCCGCCACCATCTGCGCAAAGCGCTCCTTGTCGTCCAGGCGCGCGGTCGTGAGAATGTCGCGCAGCAGCTCAATCAGGTCGCCCGTCTTGCCGCTCATGGACTTGCCGCGAGCCTGCCAGGTGCATGCACACGATCAAACAGGGTACAGCCTGCGCTCAGTCCCCCAGTCCCTTGCCTCAATTGCCACTTGTCAGGTCACACAACACAGGTCACAGGTCTTTGTGATACCATTTACCACAGCAGGTGAGAAGCGCAGGCCTGCAGCAAGCAGCAGCCGGCGCTGCGCGCCGGTGTGGCACAGAACGTGATTCCCAAAGGAGGTGCGCATGGCGCCATGCACGCAGTGTGATGGTGTGGGTCGCAGTACCTACAACTCACCATGATGTACGAGACAGGCTCGGTGCGGCCGCGCGCCGCCGAGGTGTACGGGTAGAGGCTGAGGCCGCCGGTCTTGCGGCCGATACGCTCCGTCAGCTCCACAAAGCTCTCCGCCTGTGCACACACGAACCACACAGTACAGCACAGTACGTCCCCCACACGTATTGCATGCGTTTTACACCATGCAGGGTGCTCATTTTACCCATGCGGGATGCTTGGTAGTCAGCCTGGCAGGCATGTGTGATGCTGAGGGATACGCAGGGCAAGCGATGCATGCACGCTGGCGTGATGGACGCATCTTCCAGAAATTCCATGTGAAGAAATACGGTGTGGCATGAGTGCAAGGCCCCATGGACACACATGGGCCCCGCTCTGGCAACCTTGCTCATCGGCATGCCGCAACACGCGCCAGCCAGCCACCATTAGCACCCCGATTGCTGTTGTTGACGCACTGCCATTGTTCGCAAGCCCATCACAGCAGCAGGCTAACGGTGTACTTCACCCACCTGCGTGCCCATCTGCGTCAGGCTGCGGCAGAACAACGGCACAAGCGGCAGCAAGCTGGCAGGCACGGGCTTCAGGTCCAGGCCAACCTGCAGGTGGGAGACACGCAGCACACGACAATGTGAGCAGCCACACAAGACAATGTGAGCAGTCAGACACTCTCATCCGCGTGATCCACCCATAGCCTCGCCAGCTGTCGCCCCCCTCACCCCTGGGGAATCCCACCCCCCCCCCCTTTTCTTCCTGCTGGGACCATCA
>BDDA01000064.1:0-22364 GCA_001662385.1 Chlamydomonas asymmetrica
CCAAAAAAAAAAAAAAAAAAAAAAAAAAAACGCAAATGCAGCATACCAGTGTCCTGAAGTGTGACTTGTTTCCATAGCTTAATGGTGCTGTGTGCATGATATTAAGCGATGTGAGGTGGCGTGCAGCATTAACAGCAGGGCGTGTGCATGGCAGTTTCAGGAGGGAAAGCGATGGGGCAAGCAAGGCGGGTGAGTCCCTTCAACAAAGACCATGTTGCTAGCACTATAAACTCGGTTATCCCTGGAGCTTGAATAGAAGCAAGCATGCATGCACGCACGAGTGGTAATCAAGCTTGCGTGCACGAATGATACTCAGCACCACTGGGCATTGCCAACGGCAAATTTGCGCAAGTGTGGCCAGTACGGCAGCAGGGTTTCGGCGGCGACTGAACCCTTGTTTATGGGCAGCTTCAGAAGTTTCAATAGACCTGAGCTAGGCATTATAGTCATGGACCAGCCAGGTCAGTATGCAGGGCCAAGGATTTATTCAGAGAGTGTGGCCGGCAAGCCGCGCCGCCACTATACTCATAGGAACGAAGCGGTGGCGAGGTTGTATGTAGGCTTTAGCTGCCGCCGCACACGCTCATCCGCTCTTGTGAATGAACCCATGTGTCTTATCCCTTGATGGGCCACTGCCACTTTGATGGGCACGTCTTGGGCTGGACCGCGCTCGTGTCCGCCAGCAGCGCTGTGGCGAGCTCTGTGGATGAGGCCAGGCGAGACAGCTTCCCCACCGCCGCACACCTGCATGCATGTGGGCATGTGGGCATGTGGGCATGGCCAGAATGCGGCAATTGTTGGCGGCTGAGACATGCTGGCGTGAGGATGCCCGGCCTGACCTCAGGTGGCGGGATGAGGCCATGCAAAGTTCATTAATAAAAACATGTTGGGCACGTTCATGCCCTCAAACATGATGGGAATTAGGGTTGGGTGACATGGGCACCTATACAGGCGCTGAACATTCATTACACATACACATTGGCTATTGCTTTGAACTTGATGTACTTGATGTGTTGGGTTAGCCGAGTGTTTGAGCGACATGAAGAGCAACTGCAGCAAGCAATGCGCGTGGAGGCGTTGATTACGTAAGAAGGCGACTCACTTTGCGGTGTCGCCTCCTGCAGCAGCGCATGCCTTTTCGTATTTGGCAATCAACACAGCACCGGCCTTGGACAGGACAGCGCCCAGAAACATTTCCTGGTCGACCGCGCAGCGCTTGCTGCTGGTGCTGCTGTCCTGGCGCACATAGCAGTAGGGGCTAGCTGAGGTGCAGCTCTTGGCATCAAAGGTTTTGCCGCTTTTGTAGGGTGCCTGCACAGTGGCGTATGCACAGCAGCAGTGAGGTACAGAGAAGAGGGCAGCGCATGTTGTTGACCAGCGGTAACTGTTGAGTGTTCACTCTCTTGTGTGTAAGCTCATGCGTGTGCGCAGAATTAGTCATGTGCCCGGTGATCTACGACTTTGCATGACGTGGCGTGACGTTCCCGATTCCTGGACGGAACCGTTGTGATATAGCAGTGGTCACACTGGTTGAGGCCTCTATGCGTCAATGCTCTCAACCGCCGCCAGCAAATCTGCATGCATAGGTCTGACTGGTCATTGTGTGTTGCCGTCACGTCCATGCCATAGGGCATACATGCAGGGCGCGCCGTTGGTTGTACGTAATCACCCGGCATGTGCTCGCTCTGCTGTGGAGTGCCCAACATAACCGGTCAAAGCAAGCAAGTAGCCAAGTAGCAAGCTTCGTTCTGCCTGCCGCGTTACCTTATCGCATGTAATGGCCAGCATGAGCGGCATGATGTTGGGGCAGCACCCCCACACGTCCTTGTTGTAGCTCTCAATGCCCTTCAAGCTGCCGAGGCTCTTAGCGTACTGCGCCAGCTTTTCCGGCGACCAGCTCTGCGCGCACACAGGAGGTTTGTTGTTCAGTATGCACCAAACAGGCCAAGTAGGACAACCATTCCAGCATCAGGTGCAGCATTTCTGTACATTATGATCAACAAACAGATGCAGTATGTAAGCCGCAAATGCACACTAGGCTGCGTGCCTAGCGCGCCTGGCGTGTTTGACAGCAAGGCGTGCCATGCATGCAGACGTGCCATGCGTGCAGACGTGCCATGCATGCACCTCACGGAGGAATGGGCAGGTGCGCTTAGTGTGCTTGCCTTGGCAAAGGTGGGCACACAGTAGCCGACGCCCGGCTTGAGCGAGACGAACGCGCAGTCCTTGCCAGCATCTGTACAGTCCGACTGGGAAAACCTCGCCAAGACGCATTTCTGCCATTCTGCTATCTGCGCAAGGGCAGTCAGGAACAAGACCTCACAATCAGCACACCAAGGAATGCACCGAGACCCTGCGAGCCGATACGGTAGGCAGCGCATGCACAGACGTCACCACCGGCGGCGGACGGTACGGTGCTGTCAATGTACTCTGCCGCCATTGTACGTAGCTCAGGACGCATGCATTAGACGCATGCACGCCGGCGAGTCGGCAAGGGCAAGGGCTTGCCTGGGCTTGACTGACACTCTGATTTTATGGTGATTTTATGGTGCTGGCCGGATTTTATGGTGCCGGCCGGAATCGCTAATCATCTACCCTCCAACCCTCAACCGTCGTTCATCGTTACCACTGCTGACTGGGTGTGGCGGGGCGGTCTCAGCATTCGGGAGCGAACAAATGCCATGGAGGCGCTGAAGGTGGTGCTCAGGGGGAGGCTCAGCGGCATGCCCGGCCCGGCCTACTCGGCCCGGCCCCACCCAAACCGCGCCGCGGGTCACCACGGGTTTGCCCGAGCTCGTGCGAACTTGTACCCGACACAATCAAATGCTTCTGGCGTGGCCAGGGTCCTCCGGGCCCGTGAAGAGCCACCCAATCTGACTTCAAGACCATGTTTGGCAGAGCGCATGTGTGGCTAGTGTGGCCTGGCAGATGTGTGGCCGGTTCCGTGCGCTGGGTAACCCCCATCCCAAGCCCGGCCCAGACCCGGGCTTGACTGCTCGATCCGTGCGCGCGGCGGAGACAAAATAAACGATGGGAACGCTGTGCATTGCCTGGCCGTGCCGACCCGGGGTGACGGATGCTGATGTCCCGAGTTTCCCACGTGACGTCATGGTGATGTTAGGTGAGTGTGCAGGATGTGGTTGTTGCATGCCTGGTATCAGCATCGGGGCGAAGGAAAGGAGTGTGTCAGTCCCACCAGCTACATCTACTACACAGCAGAGCTAGCACTAAGCAAATCGCCAACGAGTCGATTTCTCATTGCATGTACGTGTCCACAGAATTCAATGTTGATAGAATAATCGTTGATATATAGCGCCTGCTGATATTACAAGTTATGTAGCAGAATGCTTGACGACACCAGCTTACTTTGGAGCCAGGGCAATATAGGTTCTGAGCAAAGTAGATTTCCCTCAGCTTGCACTCAGCGGCCTGCCCCTTGGATGCCGGGCTCCATTCACACACCCTCTGCAGCATGTACCATGCATCAACGGCAGCATCACACATGTTGGATGAGTCGTGTTGGATTAGTCAGGTATGTTGGATTAGTCAGGCCTTGCGTTATGTTGCATCAGGAGTGTGTCTAGTGTGTCGGCCACGCACATTAGCCTCACTATGACTGTATGAAGGATGAGGCGACTCAGACGTGGCCACCATGGTACCCTTGGTCCTCTTACTTGCTGGTGCAGTGCTAGGTGACATGAGGACTGACCGAGGAGCATCAATAAATAACGATAATGGAGGATCATGGGACCGGCATGCAGGTGCATGCCCCGGAGGGGGAGGGGGGGAGGGGTTCCTTGGGAATTGCACACACATATCGATGGTATCGAGGCTATCGAGGCAAGGATGTACCTTAGGGTATGACTTGCAAGCCGCTTGGGTGGTAGCATCGGAACAAACAAGGTCTGGAGCAACTGATTGCTTGAGCGCACTGTGACATGCAAGCATTTCCAGGACATGACAGTTTAGGGGCAGTGTGGCAGGCACAGCAGGCCCATAAAGCACATTGCAAAAAGGAAGGTCACTTCAGAGAGACAACAGTAGCGTGCAAGTGTCAGACTTCCGGGGCATTTGAGTAACTTGAGCCCGTAGAACTGCGCATCGTCACACCTGGCCCAGGCTGGAGATGACGTCAGTTTGGTGGCGAACATAAACGCTAGGTTCAGCGCACAGGGGCTCGAACCAGAAGGAGGGGTGCAAATGCTTTTGGATGGGGCAGACAGAAGTGAGCGCCCCGAACGAGGAGGCAGCAGCTCGGCTGGCGCTGCCTCCAGAGTATCAGCCAGCAGGAAGGGATCCAGTGGGGCGAGCGGTGCCGCCAGGGTTCCGAAAGCTACGGTGCCGAAAGCTGCCAGGCAGACCGCTGCCCAAGCAACGAGGCTGGTTTTCAGCATGTTGTCAGGTTGTGTATGAGCAGCAGTTTATGCAGTTGCTCACGGACGGGGTGTGCAACAGGAGCACACGTGCAAATCTTGGGCTTTTATCCTCACAGTGGCAAAGCCTTAGGTAATGCCAGGCCAGCGGGTCAGACAGTGTTTTCCCCCTGAAAGGAGTGAGATGCGAGGCCACCAGGACAGATTTGTGAGCCCATCAACAGGTTGAACTTGCGCATTCGGTGTTGTCCGCTGGGCAGCATGATGCCAGGCAAGAGGCACAAAAACCGGATCCTGAGGAACTTGGTGGTATTGGTGCATGTAGTGCAAGGCAGCATCCATACGGCGTGTGCGAATGTGACTCATGCGTTTGCCGAGGCATCATTGGTCACTTCAGCCTTCACTCGCTCGGAACGAGACCAGGACCGGTGACAATGTTGGTGGTATAACGAGTGTTGGAAGTTGAACCTCTTGTGGTCGATTGTGGCTATTGTGGTGATCGTGTTCCCCAAGTGGGCTCCAATGGGGGGCAGCAGCAGCTGAGCCGTCCGGCCGACCATTCGACACACCTACAGTTTGGCCTCACACAATGGGGTCCCGCTAGTCCCACACTAGCATCAGTGCAACTAAGGCCAGGGCAAGGCCGTAGACTATAGAACATGCACATCTCTACCTTGGACCATAGAGTATAGACAAACCTCAATGATTTAAGCCCGCCTCGGTAGACGCACAACACAAGCAGCATCACCACTGGTCACACTGCACCGGGATCACGCCGCACCGGGATATTCACCCCAGCAGCAGTAGTCCAAAAGCAACAGGTGCACCATATATATATATATATGGTGCAGGCTTATCCAGCTATAATGCGGGCATTGCTGTTCAGCTCAAACTCTCTGCCCACTACGCCTGTTTGATTTACGGCTGTTGTTGATGAGCAGTTTCCGGTCCAGTTCCCGTGTGTGTGCGTGGGGCCAGGAATTCCTGTCTGCCTTGCTTGATTTAGTAACCAGTGGTAAGCAGCACGCCTGATCATGAGGAGGTATCCCTAATCCTAACCTGTTTATCTGCCAAAGCCGCCGATGCTGGAGTAGGGACCTCTGATACTAATATACAGATCCGCAGCTCAGGGAGACCTCCTTGGCAGCCCTGTGAGCGCTCCACTACCCGCTGACACACTGTACATATGTACACACTGTATGTACAGTGCTACAGTGCACACTTCTTGACAAGAACACTTGATTGTGTAGCCCTCATGGGCCTGAATGGACCCTGTATGGTATGGCTAGTGTGGAGCACTGGATTGAACAAGTGAAACAAGTACAGCGAGGCTGCATGCTCGTTGGCACTGGTTCACATTCACATACATTGGCGGTGAGCACTGCAGCCGGGAGTCGTGCTGGGGCCACTGATGCACTGCTGCCTTCAGCTCTGAGCGATCGAGCTGCTCTGCTGGAGGCATGCGTATGTGGCATACTCTGCAATCCTTACTGTGCTCATCATGCATCCAATTAATCAGTCAAGTGCGTCTGGCAAGCAGGGAGGCACGCAGGAGAACGTTATGAAGGCTTGAGATTGCAGAGTGCGTGCGTGAGCAGCAGGCCTATAGATCGTGAGTAACGTGCATGGATGTGCGCAAACATGGCCGGATGGGTACTCAGCTCCACAGGGCGATGCTGGAGGTGCGGCCACCGTGTATGTACACATGCGGGTCAGGAAAGGAAACGGGCATATGGGTCAGCAGGAGGTTAGGGATGGACAGCGTGCGTGTGGCGTGCACCTTGAATGTACCCTATGTACCCGGCATGTGGTTTATGTATGTGGTGTGGTGTGAAGGTAAAGCGGGTACTGGCGAATGTAGAATTCGATAGGGTGGTAGAAAATGTGTATGATGGTGCTACCATGTGCTGCCTGCAGCACAGGCCTCTGAGATGCCATGCAGTACTCATGCTACTCATGCATATACAAGCACATGGCTGCCAGTAGCGGTCACGGGGCACTGGCCACCGCTCCAGCTGCGCCCCCGGTACAGCCCTCTGTCAGAGCTGCCCTCGTTGACCCTGCCGACGCCTCCACAACAGAAAGGTTGCATGCAATAGCGCGAGGTCGCGCCATCGTAGCATGCCAGGCATTAAGGCGGCGCCGTCACCAGCTGGAACGGTGAGCTGCTAGCTTAAGGACCCGCGCATGATGCAGGGCTACGGAATTATTCGTTGTGACAGCAGCAGCTGGTATGTTCGTAAGGAGCGGTGCTAGTTATGTGAAGGTGGTGAGGTTGTAGGACCTGCTGTATGTCGTCCATGCGCATCCGCTCATCACCCGTTCATCATCCGTTAATCGGCCTAATGAAACCACACATACTGGCAAACTAGACCTTGATGGGCCACTGCCATTTTTTTGGGCACGTCTTGGGCTGGACCGCGCTCGTGTCAGCAAGCAGCGCTGTGGCGAGCTCCGTGGATGAGGGCAGGCATGGCAGCTTCCCCACCGCCGCACACCTGCGTGCATGCGTTCACGTATGCAGGTAGGCACAGCAAGAATGCGGCATCCATTAGCGGCTGCAAAATGCTGGCAGTCGGATGCTGAGCTCAGAGCATGGAGGCCATGCATGCCAAACTTCTCAACGAACATGTCGGCACATGTCACGCATTATACTTGCAGATACGTGTCCACCAGGGCTGGAGGATTTAACACACAGTCGCTGGTGCTTGGGGTGTTGGGCGTGGACAGGCAGCCGCCCCAGAGGTGGGCTTTGCATGCATGGCCTGCCGCCCCAGGGTGTCGGTATTGTTAGTACTGTCAGAAGGCAACTCACTTGGCGGTGTCGCCTTTTGCAGCGGTGCACGCCTTGTCGTATTTGGCAAGCCATGCAGCATCTGCCTTGGAGAGCACAGCACTCAGAAACTTGGTCGTATCCACCTCACAGGCCTTGCTGCTGGTCTTGCTATCCTGGCGCACGTAGCAATAGGGGCTAGCGGTGGTGCAGCTCTTGGCATCGAAGGTTTTGCTGCTCTTGTACGGCGCCTGTGCAGTTGTGCGTGTACGGCGGCGGAAGTCAGAGGCAGGGCATCAGGAGCAAGCATGGCGTGATTGATCGGGTATGACAACGTCACTCCATTGTACACATGCTATGCATGCACACGCGTGCATGTTGACGTGCAGGGTGATGTGTGATATGTTGCCGCATGACGCACATACGGGATGCTCCGGACTGCCAGCTGAAAGAAATTGTGATACATGCATAGCTGTCGTTCCACTGGTTGAAGTGTTGCTTAATCACCTGTGTGTATTTGATACCATGTGTTACCGCCGTGCGCATACATGCCAACCGGCCAGTATGCAAGGCGTGCCGTTGGTTGTACAGATTCGTCAAGCATGCCTCCACACACACTACGCGTGACTGTACAAGGCTGAGTAGCCATATTCCAGCTCTGCTTGTGCAGTGCGAGAAGCCCGCACCAGCATGCGAGGAGGGTAAGCAGGGTGCCATGTCTCCTCTCAAGTTCATTAGGTTGGAGGCACACACAAGCACACGCGGTACTTGCCGATACCTTGGTAACTGTGCGCATGTAGTACCTATAGTGCCTGCTGTCTAGGTTGGTTTACCTTCTCGCAGGTGATGCCCAGCATCGCTGCCATGATAATAGGGCAGCATCCCCACACGTCCTTGTTGTAGCTCTCAATGCCCGTCAAGCTGCCAAGGCTTTTGGCATACTGCTCGAGCTTTGCAGGCGACCAGCTCTGCATGCGCGCATCAGGTCAAGCATGCAATGGCCAGCACTTTCTCACCAAGTGCCACATTATGATGAGCCAAAACTGATGCATAGTGTGCAAGCAAAGAGTCCGGGTATGCAGAGGGAAAGCAAGACTGATAGATGCAAACGCCCCGCTGGAACCAGCTGTATGCGACTGTTGCGCCTGTCACATTTGCCTGCAAGACACTTATTTGTTAACGTACGATCATCAATGCATGCACTTTGAGGCACAGTGGAAGGTGTGCTTGCCTTGGCAAAGGTAGGCACGCAGTAGCCGATCGGGACGTTGGGCACCGGCGTGACCCAGGCGCAGTCCTTGCCAGCGGCGCTGCAGTCCTGGGTGGACAACGCCGCAGTGCACTTTGCCAGTGCTGCGATCTGTGCCACAGGAGTGAGCACCAAACAGCATAAGCAACAAGTAGTGCTACAAATGCTAGCGCCACCTGGCATGCTAGGCGTGCGGCATAAGCGCTGCAATCCGCCATGACGCCACTTCTGCCAACATCGCAGATCAGGACACACGCCGAAATTGCATGCAGAAGTGCGTGTTGAATCATTGTTGCACAGCCTATCAGACCGCCAAGTGATGTAAAATCAACCACAGCCTATCAGACCGTCCGAGCGAGTCTGAGTAGGTGGCGAGCGGAGTGCGTGTGAGTAGTATAATGAGCGTGAAACTTGCAACAACAACAGGAATTACGTACTTGACTGTGAATCTGCTTAGCCGTACGTGTCATGCATGGCGCTAGCTGTAATCCATGAGCAGCTTTTTCTACGCAACCTCCACCCCTCCACAGTATCGACAGTTGGCACTAACTGGGTGGGGCATTATTGGGGTTCCGGGGTAACGGGGTTGGGGCAAGAGGGGGAGGATCCACATACATGCGTCCCTGATCGCCCCTACTCACGTCCCAGCGGGATGATATAGGTGGCGCACAGAAGTGCGTCAGCCCCGCTCACCGGTACCATCAGTACGTATGTTAAAATGTGCATTGCGTGCACACGCAGCGAAGCGCTGGCAGGCGCAAACCACAAGCTTACTTGGGAGCCAGGGCACAGAACACTTTGTAACCTGTAGGCATCCTTGACTTGGCACGCCGAGACGGCCGGGCTCCATTCACACACGCCCTGCACCAACAAGCAGTAAGCAATCAACCGACGACGTCATCACCATGCCAACCGTGAACACAGGCGCATGTTTAACCTTAAGTAATTTCTTGGGCACCATAATAACTAAGAAGCTCTAATTTCGCGGGATATTGGAGGTGGCCTGGCCAAACTTAAGTGTATGTTTTCGCTGGTGTTTCCAACGGTTTCGGGCATCTATCATTCCACGCCTATTCACACGCAACCGCAGCTCTTGTCGGTGGAGCTTACCTTAGGGTACGACTTACAAGCTGCCTGAGTGGTAGCATCAGTACATACGAGTCCCACAGCAGCCGTCTTCTTGATAAACCTGTATGTGGGTGACGAGCATTTCCACACGGCAGTTTTCGGACAGCCGATGGTCACTTCTCCAACACACAGCACACCGAAAGGTAAGTTCAAGCTTCACCACCACTGCCACGCACCTGACCCAGGCTGGAGATGACGTCAGTTTGGTGGTGAATGCGTACGCTGGATTCAGCTCGCAGTTTCTGAAGTCTGAAGCGGCAGGCGGGGTGCAAATGCCCTGAGATGGGGCAGACATAAGTGAGCGTCCCAAATTTGACAACAGTTCAAGTGCTGGTGCTGCTTCTGCAGTAGCAGCCAGTACTCCCGCCGCAGTAGCCATAGGCAACGCCTCTGCTGCTGCCTGGAAAGCTGCCAGGCAGCAAACCGCTGTCCACACCGAAGCAATAAGGCTCATTTGCAGCATCGTCAGAGTGGTTCAGGTTCTCACTGAGAAAATTGTTAGCAGACAAAGTGGAATCTCTGATGTGGGCCTTTATGTCCTCACAGGCAGGTCTTCCATTCAGCCGCAGCAGGGCCACGTCATCCGCACGCATAAGCATGTCAGATTTGGGTGACCTGGATGAGTCATCAGGAGAGCCGTGAGCCTGCACATCAACAGCAGGTGCGCATATGCCTGATTGCTGGTGTGGGTGGTGCAAGGTGGACCTCATTTATGAAGGCATAGTACAATACCACGCACCCAGGTGGTCGGCAGCCAATCACGCGGCAGCCGTCACTTCAGACAGGTGTCATGCTTCGTCTATTTCGTCCTCACAACCTCGCTGAGCCACACCAGCAGCAATCCATGCTGAAACCACCCACCATGGTTGCATCTCGCCTGAGCGCCTCTGTACGGCCAGCACACCACGTCATACCAGCAGAAAACAGCGGTGTCCTAGCCTGTAACCTTCTCGTCCAAAACAGGTTGACACCGCCGCAAAAACAGCCTGCATGCATGGTGCAGCCTTATCGATCACCGCGGGCTCAAGCAGCAACAACCACAAAACGGGAGCATATGCAGGGTGTGCTTCCGCAATTGAGCAACCACCATCCTAACCGTTTATACAGCTCCGGCAGTAACTAAACGTCTGCAACTGCTTGCCATTACTATGTTACTGGGCTTCCCAACGCAGCGGCTTTAGCAGCTTCACCAGCCAGGATGGTGATTCAGGTCCTTATTACCCCACTCATCATGCACAGTCATTGATTTATTTACACGGTCAATGGCCAGCGCAGCCAGCAGCAGCAGCAGCGCCGCTGGCAGGAAGCGCTCAAAACCTCGCCACTCTGGTGTCCAAGCTCGCCTGCTCGTCATGAATTTCGCCAGCCATGCATACTATCCCTTGATGGGCCACTGCCACTTGGTTGGGCACTTCTTGGGCTGGACCGCGCTCGTGTCGGCCAGCAGCGCGTTGGCAAGCTCCGTGGATGATGGCGCGCGTGACAGCTTGCCCACCGCCGCACACCTGCATGCATGCATGTGTACAGCATGGTAGACGTTGTTATTGGCTGATGGTGGTGTGTAGATGCCTGAGACCAGAGCAAGACTTATTGCCTTCACACCATTGGGGATGTACCTGCCCATACAGTATAACACGTGGGGATTCGTGTTGGGGGATGAGCGATCTGGCTAGTAGCACTCACCTATAGCACATGGCACGCATAACTAGTGGGGTTTTGAGTATTGGGTTAAGATCAAACATTATCCCAGCCGGTTGCATTGCTAATGCATGATGCCTTGCTGCCTTGAAGCAATGGCAATGGCAGAAGGCGACTCACTTGGCGGTGTTGCCTTTTGCAGCGGTGCACGCCTTGTCGTATTGGGCAAGCCATGCAGCATCTGCCTTGGAGAGCACGGCACTCAGGAACTGTAGCGTATCCACCTCGCAGGTCTTGCTGCTGGTGCTGCTGTCCTGGCGCACATAGCAGTACGGGCTAGCTGTGGTGCAGCTCTTGGCATCAAAGGTTTTGCTGCGCTTGTATGGCGCCTGCGCAGCAATGTATAAAGGCGGCAGTCGGGAACGAAGGAGGACATCAGGAGCACGATTGGCGTAATTGATTGTGCATGACAGTGTCAATCCAGCATGCATGCTCATGCAAGCACGCCTTGCATTGCACACTAGGATGTGATGGTGCATGACGCGCTGCATGACGTGCGATGCTGCATGCGGGACGCTCCAGATTGCACACTGTGCCATCATGACATAACTGCCGCTCCATTGGATAAGGCACCTCTCCACCACCTGCATGCATTTTGCCATCTTCATGTTTGTGCAGTGCCTGCGCCATCCGCGCCAACCTACATGCCGCCATGCAAGGCGTGGCGTTGGCCGCAGGGGGTGCATCATGCATGCCATATGCATGCTAGCGACACATCCTTCTCTGTCTGCTCATGCAACCTCACCTACCGTATTATTCGTTGCATGCACAAGCAATTGAATGCACTATTTGCCGAGCAACGCCCAGTGGCCTCAACATGCGATTGTACGTACCTCTTCGCAGGTAATGCTCAGCATTGCCACCATGATGGTCGGGCAGCACCCCCACACATCCGTGTTGTAGCTCTCAATGCCTTTCAAGCTGCCAAAGGTTTCGGCAAAGCGCTGCAGCTTTGTAAGCGCCCAGGTCTGCATGCACGCATCAGGGCCAAACAAAAGAAAGACACGGCCAATCAAAGGTGTGCTCGTGTACATAGCCAGATGACGAGTGATGCTTAGCATGTATGGGCGTATGCCGTATGGCAGTGTGCAGCACCTACAAATTTTATAAGCTTGCGTGCTCAACGCATACACTGTGAGGAAGAGTCAAATGGGCACTTGCCTTGGCGAAGGCAGGCACGCAGTAGCTGACACCCGGCTCTGGCGTGACCACTGCGCAATCCTTGCCAGCTGCCGCACAGTCTTTGAAGGACCTTGCCGCACTGCACTTCACCAACGCTGCAATCTGCGCAACAGGCAGTGAAGTGAGCAAATGCACGCACGAGCCATGCATGGAACGCACGAGCGAGGGCTGGGGCAGGCAGACGCCGTGCACCAGTAGGACGCCCAGAGTTCAGGCACCTAGCCACCTGGGTGGGCACTGCGGCCTCATTGCATACATTGCCTGCCATCTATCCTGCATTTGGCGGACAGCAACGATATACATGAACGCTGTGCGTGTGTATGCTGCAGCAAGGGCTACACGCTGCATGGGCACAGCATGCCGTACGGCCTACAAGCAATTGGCGCCGGCGTAAGTGAAGATAGCGGTGCATGCTGGCTGTGGTGCCCTTTCCAAACGTCTGTTCCTTTAGTCCTTCTCCCACCCTCAGTCCAGATCAGTCCAGTCCGAAACCAGTCGAAACCACCAAAGCACGTCAAACATGCAAGTCACTGTGCGTCCAAACAGACACACTGTGGCCGGTGGCCGGCTACAAGTGTCACTATCAGACAGCACTGATAATATAGGGGTACATGCGGCAGTCAATCGTTCGTTAGCGGTGCAAGTGCGGTGCATGGGATGTTTGTTGGTCTCGCTCCGTCAGCAACGGTTGTCTCAGTGCATTACAGTGCAGTTTACTTGTGCACGAAGGCTCACTTGGGATCCAGGGCACAGCACACTTTGAGACCTGTAAGCGCCTTTAACTTTGCACTCAGCGGGCTGCCCTGAGGCGGCCGGGATCCAGTCACACACGCCCTGCATCATCACGAACCGTCGGAAACAGTCAAACACGGGCATGAGCAATACAACTTAGGTATTTCACATTATAATTGACGTTTTGAACCACTTGAGGATGGAAATGGGTCTTATCACTGATGCGAGGCCTGTGCAATCATGTTTGTGTGACCAATGATGGTCCGTTAGCTGCACGCGTTACGAGCTCACCTTGGGATAGGACTTGCAAGACGCCTGAGTGGTAGCATCGGTACAGGCAAGCTCTACAGCAGATTGTTTCTTGAGCAGGCTGGAGCACACAAGCATCGGTCATCATCATCAGCGAAGGTCACTTCATCAGTCTTCCAAACCAAAGTGGACAGTGTAAAAACGCGTGAAACGGTCGGAAAACTTTGCGCTTCTCCACTTCTGCCAAGCTAACTCAGTCACGCACCTGACCCAGGCTGGAGATGACGTCAGTTTGATGGCGAACGCAATCGCCGGGTTGAGCTCACAGTTTCTGAATTCTGAAGCTGCAGGAGGGGTGCAAATGCCCTGAGATGGGGCAGACCGAACTGAGAGCTCCACAGAAGACAGCAGCTCAAATCCTGGCGCTGCTTCTGCAGCAGCAGCTAGTACTCCCGTGATGCTGGCCATGGGCAACGGCCCTGCAGCTGTACCGCGGAAAGCTGCCAGGCAGCATACTACTGTCCACACAGAAGCAACGACGCTGGTTTGCAACATCGTATCTGTAGTTCAAGTGCTCACTGGAAATAGGCAACGAGCGGAAAGTCCTGGCAGTACTAGTGTTCCCGCCCGCATGCACCGCAGCATACCGTAAGATGCAAGCCGAACATTCACTCTTAATCCATCTTATCCCTAGTGCCCTGTATGAGTCATCAGGGCAGCCGCAAGCCTGTACGTCAACAGCAGGTGCGCATGTGCATGATAGCCGGTGCAAGGCAGAATTCGTTTACGAAGCCATGCAGAATATACGATTGTGCGCGGTTGGAAGCGGCTGCTTCGGCGGCAGCAGTCGCTTCAGATGGTGTGTCGGTGCATCGGGACTGTCACAGACGCTCACACCTCACACTATCGTGCCAACTGCAGCACCGCTCAACCAACACCACCCATGATGAATGCATTGTTCCTGCCGCCCGGTGGTGGCACCATTTTGCACCACACAGGTACACATGCAGGCGACACTGGACGACATGCAGCCTGCTGGGCACGCAGTCTGCATGACTATAATGCATTGTGCACGCAGCCCAGCAATGCCAGTTGAGGCGGAGCAACCCATAGCACGGGTGCCTGCGTGAGCAACATGTGGTTCGGCGCACCTCCACACCGTAGACCACAAGCCACGAACCAGTATGCAAGCCTGCCTGTGTGGCCCCTCGACAGGGCCCTTCAGTGCAAGCGTGTGTTGGGAAAGGGCCCAACATGCCTCCGCCAGATACGCCGGAACGGCGTCGGTGAGCGAGGAAACACCGTACCGCTGATGTGACCAGTACAGTAGTGGCGTGTGTAGTGTGGATGGATGCCTAATTGGCCATGCAGGCCGCGCGTTGCCACCGACCGCATGAGAGCCAGCAGGGCAGGAGTAAAAGCATACGGACGACGACCGCAATACGGTACATGCCGGGTACCGTACGCGACAACGGTGACAAAGAGGGAAATGCACGATGCACTGGATGAATAGGCACAGGCAGCGCTCAAACAACGCTGCTCACACAATGACAGTTCAACCGGGCGAGGGCACACATAATGACAGGCAACCAAAGCTTGTAGATCCATGGGAGGGTACGGAGATCAGGGCTGCTCAGGAGCTTCACATTGCCGAAGTTTCAGCCCAACAGACCGCGTACTACTACATATCGCAGGGCAGATTGCAGGGCGCTGCCTGCATACACACATGCTCGCATATGGCGCGGCAACTCGCTGATCAGTTGGTGTTGGATGAATGTACTGTCCACAGGAACGCACAGCGGGGTCACGATACGTGCGTGTGTTGAGGAGCATGCATGACGTCAACGACAACCACCAAGTGCCATTCATTCGACACAGCATGCAGTGCGCAGTGCACATATCAACAACGACCCATTAGCTAGTGGCCTGCCAGTGCCAGTGCCAGAGCCAGCGCCAGGCCATCGGATTCAAGTCGATTGGTTGATCAAGCATTGCGCTAGGTGCGGCGACGACACTGTCATCAACCAGGCTGACGGAATAGGCCGTGTGGGAGTTTGTGATTCATCCACGCTATTCCCAGACGGATACTGCCACATCCCATGCAAAGCACGGGAATGCTGCAGTGCCATCACCCGATTAACCATGTCATCGCAGAACGTTGCAGGCGGCAGGCACCGTAATGTCGGTGTGTCCTGCCGGATGCAGTCCAAGGTGGTGTCTGTATGCTGTTGGGTTAGCATGCGTCATGTATGCATGGCACAATCTGGTCCGCATCAGCCAGGTTATGCTTCCCAACCTCTGCACGTTCCCCCAAAAGCCCATCGTCATTGCACTGTCATCCCTCCGCACCGCTTACGCGCACCAACAAACATCCAGCTGCATGCTGCAGTGGCATGTTTCGGTCAAGAAAATGCAAGTGACGGCATATCGCTGTTCATATCGCTGTTGCCGTCTGATCGCCCGATGCAAGTGAATCACATTGTCACAACATCACGCTGTAACCGCGATGTAACGGCATTGCCACAACCGGGACGCAATCGCATTGTAACCGCAATGTAACCGCGATGTAACTGCAGTTCAGCCGTCATTCCGACCGCGCGACATCGCCTGCTGATGCGCACCTTGCTGCCGAGGCGGCTGCGTGGATGGCCGGGCACCTGCCTCTCACACCCTCCTCCTCTGCCCCATTCCCAGGTTGAGCGTGTGCAACCTAAGCGGCGGCGTGCTCAATACATAGGCCATGGAAAGGTCCTTGGGCACTGCTCAGGCATGAGTTTGCCCGGGATGGCCATCGTGAGCGCATCCGCGACTTCCTTGCGTGTAGGTGTGCGAGGCAGCACACCCACAGCTCGGCACCTGCGCACAGGAGGTGTGCAACCACAGGGTGTGAACATCATGGCATGCAGACGTGTCGCTCTTCACGATCGCATAGAAAAGGAAAGCAGTGAAGGTACCAAGTAACCGAGCATTCGGGTCATGCACATGCGCTGCTGTACCTGTGCTCAGGAGCCACAGCAGCCACCCAATTCAGGCTTACCTGTCCGCATCTGTCCCGGCCGCCGTGCACATGCCCTCATAGCGAGCCATCACGGCGGCATCCTGCAGCGGCAGCACGCTGGCAAACACCTTGGACAGGCTGATGCCGCAGCGCTCTTGGCCATCGTCCAGGCTGGCAGCAGCGCACATGGGGCGGGCGGCGCAGGTCGTCGCGTTATAAGGCGTGTCGGAGTCTGGCCCCTGCAACCACGCACCCGCACAGATGGCTGTGCGTCACAAACTGGTGCCTGATCATAGCTGTTGATGCAGTGATGTATGTTTGCAAGCCTGACCAGCAGAGCTGCGCAGCAACGCTCCATGCTGCCCCATTCACACATGCTTGTCTCACCCCTCTTCTGCTGGTCCCCATCTGGGGGGAGCATGGGCCGTTTGGCCGACACGCTCCTGATGTAACATAACCATATGCATGTTTGCCTCACACGTGCACGCATGTATTGATGTATGCTTACATACATTTGTGGCCGCACACAGGCTGCGGCCTATTCCCGTGCACACGTAGGACATAGCTGCGCCGTTCTGGAACATACGCCCTTCGGACTATTCAGGCTATAGGTACATGTTCAAGCTTGGCTTTGCCTTGTTGCCAAGCTTTGCAGCAGCACATTGTGATCAAACCCTAACGTGCATAAAGCGATGGGAAGGGACCCGCCACGCTGCCAGGGTTGCGCGCTTCCGCGTTAGTGCCTGCTTGGTACGGTACGTATGCCTGCTGGTTCCCCTTCGATTGTATGGGGATGCCCAGCCGCTGCAGGCCTGACTACCGTAGCGCCCATTTCTCAGCCACTCACCATGTCACAATAGGCCGCAATAATGGACAGCTGCACCATGGGGCAACACCCCAACAAGTCTCGGTCATACGCATCCGATTGGAGCGCAGAGGGCAGCATGTTGATCTGGGTCAACTTGCTGTTGTACTGGGCAACTGTCCACTGCTGCAGTACAAGCGAGCGCGATGGTGGGGATTGGGTTGGTAGGGACGTTGTGTTGCGTGCGTGGCCACTTGACTAGTGAGAACTGAAACTTAAGCGCAAACCAAAAGCAGGGTAATTCGTAATCCAGCTGGCACGTATATTGCTTGCCTTGGCCCAGCTGGGAAGGCAGACAGGCGTAGTCGCATCGATGGGAGTGGCCCATGTGCAATCAGCTCCCCTATGACACGTTTGCTCATGCAAAACCGCACATTGGAGCAGGCTCGCAAGCTGCAGGACAGGCAAAGCAACGATGCCAATCGTCAAGAGCTTCACTGACGTCCAAAGGTGAGTGGGTCCAGTCAGCACACTATGCCGCCTGGAAGTTGTATACCCACAAAAAACAACACAGCTGGCACTGCAATTCACAGAGTCATCTACACTGCTCTATGCTTTCGGATGATGGGCTCACCTGGGACCCCGGACATGCAAACATCGAGTCCGTCAGGTGCGGGACACATTGCCCTGCCCCAGTGCCACTGTTGTGCACCTGCCATACACATACATCCTGCGGGGCGACGGCATACCACAATGCCGCTTTTCATTGCCTTCACTGGGTGCGGTGGGTAGTGCAGTGTGGCGAGGAGTGAACGTAACACCTCACTTTATGCTGCATCTTACGAAAGCAGTAGATGCAACAAGAAAGAGCTGCTCTGAGTGTACATACAAGGATACAGAGGCTATGTACGCAAGCAAGAGGCCGGAGAGTGCTTACTTACGTTTGGGTAGCTTCTGCACTCGTCTTTCGTGTCAGCGTCAGCACACGCCAGCGACATAGACGCCAGCTTCTTGAGCGTGCTGCAAACACTCACAGCGAGGATAGGGGTGGGTTCAACTTAAGTCAGGGCGACTCGTTGACAGCACAGGCGTGGGCCATTCCACAAACTGTCTGCGTCAACAAGGGGTATCTGGTGACTGGCAACGACAACACTGGACAACTGTCTGGCAGCAGTCTCAAAAGACAATTGCAAGCACGTACTCACCTGCTCCAAGGACCCGCACTCGTTGCGAGCAACCCTGAGAAAGCCAAAGCAGGGTTCACGGTGCACCTCGGCAGAGGCAAGCAAGCCGTATTCGTAATGCCGGGCAGGCGGTGAGGGCGCATGATGCCATTAAGAACGCTTAACCGGGCTGCATGGGCTACGACTGAAAGAAATAGCACCAGCTGAAGGACGGCGGGGAGAGCGCGGACCTGCCGACTTGACATACGCACCGCCGTCATCGGCATGATAATCTATGAAAACCTGTCCTTACAGACTTGCGTATCATAACATGGCGGTGCAGTTGTGTACATGGTTGCTGTCGGTGCTGGGAGTTATGCAGAAAGAACATTTTGCCTCGACATTGCCCGGACTGCTGTACGCGGAATCAAGCAGTTTCCTCTTTCTTTACGGTGCACTCATTCCATGCTTGCCTTTGCGCCAGTCCAGTCAGTCCTTTGCACTGTCATACCTTGATACTGTCTCTTTGTGTGTGGGCAAGCTTGCCGTGTGTGCCACTGGAAGGCGTGACGTCATCCCGACAAACGTCTGCGGTTTTCATGGGCCGCAAACCGAACATAGAGTGCCGTGCGAGGCGGCAGGCAGAAGAGCACTAGGTTGCTCCACAACATAAACTACGTATCCCTCCACTTGCTGGTGTGTACAACCAGGTTGTGTACAACTGGGTCTACAGACGCAGTTCTAGCATTCAGCAAGCGAATGCGACGACGTCAGGGCAGGCCATTACATCAGACACATGTCAGCAAAATTGTCATAGGAAACAAGCAGTACCGACCACAGGACTGGCCAGGCGACAAACGCACATCGCAGGCACATCACTTGCAATTGCCAGTTCGCTGCCAAACGCGAGGGCTCCGCACTGGCCTGTTTGAACTGTGGCCAGCTTAGACCGTGATTGTGCTGCTTGATGTGCAGCATCAACATCACACCAGTACGAACTTGCGCCCCAACAGCCATTCCAGCAAT
Organism: Chlamydomonas asymmetrica; assembly: GCA_001662385.1. NCBI lineage: Eukaryota > Viridiplantae > Chlorophyta > Chlorophyceae > Chlamydomonadales > Chlamydomonadaceae > Chlamydomonas > Chlamydomonas asymmetrica. The sequence continues at coordinate 19,377 of BDDA01000064.1, forward strand.
CGCAAGTGACCGCGGATGAATATGCACGGAGCCACTGCTGCAATGCGCCCCGCCTTGTACCCACGTATGATCGGGAGGCTGCGTGCGTGTGTACAGCACAGCCTGCATGCTGCACCGCACCCTCATACGTCCTCCCAACCGTTTGCCGCATCGTCGTCATCGCCCAAAAGCCCTGCACGATGCAGCCGTGCCGCGCACACGTCAGTTGTGGAGGCAGCCACACGCAGCGCAGGGCACGCGCGCTGCATGCACGATACTGCAGCCCTAGGCGAGCTCGTGAACAACTGCGGACGGACGCCTTGCACAGCGGTACGTACAGGTCACAGCCAGCCCACTCATTCAGCTGAGGACTCACCCTGCACTAACCTACATTTCCACCACGCTTGCTCGCCAAACGCACCAACACGTCACACCGTGCATGAAGCGTGCTCCCAGGACCGCCTTGCTGGCGGCATTTCCACGCCCCGTGTCATAAACTCCACCCCTCTCACCCTGCGCTCAAGTCAGGGCCCTCAACGCCAACACCCATGCTAGCATACATGCAGTGCGCGCCCCACCGACACACACAAATCCGCGTGTCATGCAAGAGAGAATCGCAACCAATGCTTGGCCGCAGCGCACCTGGTGGCATCTCGGGCATGGGTACGTCCACATCCTCCCACTCTCCCGCATCATCCTCGCTGGCCCCCGGCTCCAGCTCACCCAGTCCGTCGCCAACGCCTGCATCTGTGCACGCACGCGCGCATGGACACGCATTCATGCAACGCACGCGTTCACATGCGGCACATCAATGCGCAGGGCCTGGCCCGTAAACTAGCACATTGTGCCGTATCGGTGTATCACAAATGCGTGCTGTCCCAAGCTGTCAGACACGCATGCTGCATGCATAAGACCGCCCGTGTGTTGCAACGAAGCATGCCGCCGCGATCACAATCGTACATACCCACAGCCAGCATGGATGTGCTTTTGAGTGACCTGCACGTAAAATGTGAAATGACGTACTTGTGCAAGCACGCACCTGCATGGTTCCAGCCAGTGTTCATCGCCTGCGGCGGCGGCTGGCTCATCGGGCCATCAAAATCGGCCAACGGCGGCGGCGTCATCGCGGGCAGCTGATGACCTCCCAGCCCCAACTGCGGCGACAAATCGTACTGCAGCGGCTGCGGGGAGTGCGCCAGCCCTGCGGCACTGGTTGGCCGGAGCCCTGCTTGAAACTGCTGTGAGTAGTCCATGGGCTGGCTCTGCTGCTGGTGGGGGCCCGGGATGTGCATGGAGAAGTCCAGGGGGAAGCCGGGGCTGTCAGCAAAGGCCGGCACAGAGGCGTGGGCGGCCATGACGGGAGAGGGGGCGATTGGCGAGGGAGCGGGTAACGGAGCGTCGGCAGGCTTGGCCAGCTGCGTGTAGTGTACCAACGATGAGCACAGACAACGGACGGACCGGCTATCAGCTGAAATGTGGAAATAGATCTGGAAGGAATCAAACTGAGTTGATCAAACCAGTAGAACAGGTGGTACAACAACCCACATTTTCACGCGGATTGACACATGTGACCGATTGTGCACTGGCCGGCAGGGACGCGTCCGATGTCAGGCATCCAAGCTCACCTTTTTGGCGAGTATGGACTTGAGCTTGTTCTCAAACGCAGCAGCGCTGGGAGCAGGCGCCGGTGCCGCGCCCGCCGTGCTGTGCTGCCCGCCGCCTGCACCTGTCGCACTCGCACCGGCCTGCACGCATGCACGATGCACGGGACATGCAAAAGCAGCCGGCTCTGGCCTTGATGACGCACGACCAACGCCACTTATGGTCGCGGCATGATCCAGGCACGTGCCCATGCCTGTCAGTCTTCCATAACGTATGTTCATCCTGTGTTGTATGTTTCACGGCGGCTGCTCGGGAAGCGGTGTCTGCCTCACCTGTGCGCCGCCCGCCTCGCCCTCTTCTTTGATCTTCTGGAACCACGGCAGTCCCACAGGGCGCTTGGGCGCCGGCGCTTCCACGGCTGCCGGTGCGGCCCCGCCGATCTGCAGCACGAGGGTATGCCGCCAGGCACACCAGGTGGGTAAAGCACCGTATGTCAATCTGGCATGCTGTATGCGCATTATCTTGACACACTGCGTAAGCATCATTGTCAAGCAGGCCACCGTGCGGTGGCAGGTGCAGCAGTGATGCACATGGACAGAAGTCGGAAAGGTAAAGTCTGCATTTGCTTGCAGAGACCAGCTATTGAGGACAACAGCAATGACGGCACAATGTGATGAACAAGCAGGACAAGCGATCATTGCTCAACAAAGGGTCCGGCATGGCACCACGCGTGAACTGGGCACGAGTACGCGCGGAAGAGGTCACGCATGCACTCCCCCCCGCCAACAGTGTGTGGCAATATACTGAGTGTGTATGCAGGGCGCACAGTCGCTCACGCATGCGCTCACGTCAGGGAGTGCCATGTGAGCATCCCTAACGCGCAGCAGTAAATGGCAACACACACGCGAAAACGCATGTGCAGGCACGCACCTGCAGTGACATATGATCCTCCCAGCCGGCCGCCTGCCCGTTCCCCTGAAGGAGGACCACGCCGTGGTGGCCACCACCGCCGCCACCGCCACCGCCACGGCCGGACCCGCCACCTCCCCCTGTGTACCAAGGCAATACATATGCACCCGCACCAGCACGTTGGTGCTTGGCTAGAGGGACAGGTGCCATCCCTGGAGTTTCCTATGCTCTTGTTCGCTCCGGGTCCCTCACATTACTGTTATCACTGTGCTGCCCACAATGAGCCATCCGTGTCACATCGTGTGGACCCATGCAGAAACAAGTTGGTTAGACGCCTGTTAGCCAATCAGCTATGCTGGCTGAGTGCAAAGCACAAAGCAAGTCAGACTTGTCCTGTACTCGAACATTCCCCTGGTGTTATTTGGCCAGTGCAAGGTGCGTGGTCTTGTGGTTGCAGGACACGGGAGGGAGGGAGGGAGGGAGGGAGGGAGGGAGGGA
>BDDA01000064.1:25993-76310 GCA_001662385.1 Chlamydomonas asymmetrica
AGCCCCAATCACGCCGCAGCTACGCACTTGACGCCTCCGTCCTCGTCATCGTGCTCGCTGGAGCTGGGCTGCGCCTGCAGGTCCATGGCCGCGTCCACCACGCCCGGCTTGCGCACCGTCTCCTTGCGCTCAAAAACACGCAGCATGTGCTCCTGCAGGAGCCGCGCGGGGGGAGCACACAGCATAGCACATTAAAACGGCACGACTTATGCACAAGAATCGCTACACGTGCTCGTCGGTGAGCGTGGGCACGATAGGCGCAGAGAATGAAGCCAAGGCTGGGGGAGCCGGGGGGTGCGCGTGTAATGACTAATGGTTGAGTGCGGTGATGGAAGAGCAGCAAAATGCAACCAGCAGAGCAGCCTTGCGGTGCAGTTGCGGGCTCTCTGGCTGCAACTGCGTGCATGGTGGCGGTACAACATGCATTATGCCGACGTGTGTGTGGCCCCCTGTGCGGCGTGCACTGCAGGCCTCCGCCCTTCGCGGTAGCAGCATGCGGATCTCCACCAGCCGTGCAGTGCAGCGTCATGCGCACAGGCAGCGCAGTGGATGCGGTACGTGGTACGGAGCGGCCAGCATCCACACCATGCTGACATGGTGCAGCCCCGCCATACAAGGCTCTGACTACATGACGGTTGCTGGTGCCAGCAATGACTTTCCAAAACCAGAAACAATGTCCGTTCATTCAGCATTCATCCCACCTTGCCTACAATTCAGTATCACCATCTGACCATGTCGGATTGCCGAATTGCCCCATGCGTAGGCTTGGCCATAGACACATGCAACACGCAACAACACGCACACACCTTGACAAGATATCCGAGCGCCTTCTGCAGTATACGCGAGTGGATGGATAGTGCCTTGAGCAGCACCTCCTCACTCACCCACTCCTTGGGGGGGGCAGGGGGTGAAGGGCACAGCATGTGCAGATTGTGTGCCAGGCGCCATCATGCGCTGATGGGCAATGTGCAGGAAATACGTTTCTGACGCAAGGAGCACGCTGACCACAGCAGAACATACGCAGGTGTTGAAACCCAAATTCCAGCTGCTGTGAGGGTGACCCGGCGTGTGCGCGCAGCCTGCGTAAGATCGTGCGTTCCAGAGTGGGCAGCGTTGTGCACTTGGCCCACCTGTGTGACCAGGTAGTCGATTATGACTACTGCTAGACCTGTGGTGTCCACCTGCAACAGCAGGTATACACAAAACGACGCCGTGTGAGCCGTGCGTGCAGCCAGCGGGGAATGCATGAAAGCTCACAGGGTGGAAGTGCCAAGCGTCTGATGGACATGCCTAGTGCGTCTGTGAAGAACGAAGTGCTGGAGCGGACAGTGTTCCCCAAAGAACTTTGTGTGTGAGGCGGGCCCTGTGTTCACATCTTCAAGGGCACTTGGCTGTGTGAAACGAGAGCAGGACAGTGTTCGACCCACAACCTTGGAGAGTTTGGAGCGCGGGTTGTCCCTGTCCGGATCCTTGTCTAAGGGCGGACAGCGCCCAGCATAGAAAGCCCGTGCTGCCAGGCGCATCATCATCTGACACCAGTAGCACAGCAAAGCTATAATTAGCCGCCCGCAAGTGTACCACCGTGCACACACGTATGGACGTGTCCAACTGGTGATGCATGTAGAATAACTACAAGGCTCTGTGCCTCAGGTTTATTGTGCGGGGAGATGCAGCAGAGGAACGCGTGCCTGATACGATGCGCGGACGTAGCCCGTATGGGCGCCACCGCCATAGGCGCTCATATTCCTGGCGCGGCTACCACTTCAGGTTAAACTCTCCCACAGGGGGAGGTGGTGTTTTTGCTTCCCTTTTGCGGTCGTCGCCTACTCTGCTCCAAGTGGTGATGCATGTTTCTGTTAGGTCCTTTGAGTGAACAGCACTGCACTCTGTACCTAGACGTGTTGTGGGTATGGGTGCCTTAGGATAACCCTACTGGTGTGCACTCGTTACGGCTTGAAGCGTTGACCCGCTGTAGGCATGTCACATGGAGGGGGAGCGCAGATGATCGGATTGTCGTAGCCCAGGCCTGTAAGCCCGAAGGCCAAGGTGTGCCAGCATTCAAGGTATCTCGGTTGTTCCATACCCACTTGTATGCTGCTATGGCCTTTGCAGTGCGCATAGGGGAGGCTTGCTCAGCAGGCGCCTCGACTAGCTACACAATGTTGCCAGCCCCGGCTGCCCGTGGTGCAAGGCCCTCAGTTACCTGCCGAGCAGCCAAGGAAGTCACACTGCTGGACTATGGAGCAGGGAATGTTCGGAGCGTGCGCAACGCTATCACCAAGTTGGGCTACACAATCAAGGATGTGAGTGCCAGGCCGGACCGCATCGGTGCGCCTCCAGGCCTGCACCTACTTGGGCAGTAGAATCACAATCACTGTCAGTAGCAAAATGTACATGGACATGGTCCGGTGTCTTGGAAGGAGTGCACCTGCCGAAGTAGTTGCACGTGCGTTGAATTGCCGTTCACTGGTGTGGCCCTGCAGGTAGAAAAGCCCTCGGACATTATGACAGCAAACAAGCTCATATTTCCTGGAGTGGGCAGCTTTGGACAGGCCATGCGTATCCTCAACAAGAAAGGCCTGGTCGCTCCCTTGAAAGAGTACCTACAGGTGGGCCTGCGGCCGCCAGGCCTTGATAGACTGTATCCCTATCTGATAGCAGCAAATGGGAGCACAAGACGCTTAATGAGTCTTCGACACGCGTTTCTGCCAGTCAGAGCCGTGCGTGCGGTGCACGTGTCGCCCGAGCGGCTGCTGTCTGCGTCTTGCATGTAGAACCCACCCCACGCCTAGGATGTGAAACGCAAAAGTGAGGCAACTGTACGGTGGTTTGTAGCAAGCGACGACGTATCTACGCACCTGCCACTTGGTTGTCTTGGCGTGATTGCACAATCCACAATCGCACCCTCTGTTGAAAACGTGCAGTCGGACAAGCCTTTCTTCGGCATCTGCCTTGGACTGCAATTGCTGTTTGATGGCTCGGAGGAGAGCGGGGGCTGTGAGGGCCTCGGCGTTGTGCCCGGAGCGGTCACGCAATTTGACACCTCGCTTGGCCTTCCGGTGCCCCACATCGGCTGGAACAACCTTGACCAGACACGCGAGAGCGCACTGCTTGGCGGCGTTGGGGACCGCAGGGTCTACTTTGTGCACTCGTTCAGGTGGGTACGCAGCAACGTGCCAGCACAAGCACACACATGTGTAGCTTGCATGCAGCGACTCATGCTGGCTATGCAACGCGCGTAGGGGCACACACAGCGACACAACCCCGCAGGCAGGGTCACGAGCTGAAGGCACGCTTGTGCCGCACAAGTCATGCGCAACAGCCGAGAACATCAGGTGCAGCGCAAGAGCACGTCCGCAGTGCGGACTCCGCACGCAACCCGTGGCTCCACATTTTGAGTCAAGGCCCAGGTGGCCACCCTCTCATTTGGACCGCCCCTTAGATGGTGACAATCACCTGCCTCTTCCTTGCCACCGGAACAGCGTAACGCTTGTGTACACGCCATGGTATGTACCGGGCATTGGTATGTACCGCGGATATGTACCGCGGATTCGCATGTGCACGATCGCAACCTGCGCTACGTCTGTTCTATTCAGCCGGCGTCGCATGAAGGATGCCTCCCATTCATTTAACTTGCAGGGCCACACCCTCTGCTGCCAACCGGGACTGGGTGCTGGCCAGCTCCCAGTATGGCGGCGAGTTTGTGGCCGCTATCAACAAGGGCAACGTCAGCGCTTGCCAGTTCCACCCCGAGAAGTCGGGTGCCACTGGGCTGGACATCCTCCGGTGGGTGCCCTAGCCATTCATGCAGTACCGGTAGTGCAGGATGCATCACTATCTACCTTGTGTAGCGCTGGTGTCACACGTGTGGTGTGTCAACCTGTTATGGAGAGAACCGCTTGTGCCGCGCAGCCCGGATGCACGCTGGGGTGCTTCCGATGAGCTGCTCTGCACCCCACATCCAGGCCGCAGCGCACGGTCCTGAGGGTGCACCTGTGCCGTACGTTGCTGCACGCACGCAATATCACGCACGACCGGTGCACGTCTCGGGTTAGCAGTTCACGGCGGATATAGATTAGGATGACTGCGTTGCTCACTTCACGCTTGCTGTTGCTGTACGTACCGCGACTACACATGACTCCAGGGGCTTCTTGGAACCCGAGGAGGCCGTAGCCGCCCGCCAGGCAGAGGCGTCCACCTCCCACGCGTCCGCTTCCGCTGCTCACGTGGCGGCGCACGGGCCGCGCGGCCTGGCCAAGCGCGTGATCGCCTGCCTGGATGTGCGCAGCAACGACAACGGCGACCTCGTTGTCACCAAGGTGCGTGTCAGGAACCGGCGCCCGTGGGGCCATGCAGTGTGATTCCCGTGGGGCCGTGAAGTGTGCATATGCGTGGGGATGGAAACAAGGTGTGTGTGCATGTATGGCTGAAGGCAGTTGAGGGCCTACTTCAATCTGCGCGTTATTTTGTGACAACTGTGTTGGTCAATGCGCTGTTCTGGTGCTACCAGGCTGTGCCCGTCATGCACCTGGCGGGCGGCGCATTGTGCCCACCGCTTGCACTTCCACACGCCCATATCGGCCTTGCGGATGACCAGCCATAACCTATAATGGACAGAGAAACCGAGCCCACTATCACACTCATCACTTGTGTTGCGACGTTGCATGCATTCTTGCTGTCAGTCTTGATTCATGCACGGCACCACTGGCTGCGGTGCTGCAGGGAGACCAATATGATGTGCGTGAGAAGTCAGATGCACGGGAGGTGCGCAACCTTGGCAAGCCCGTGGAGCTTGCTGCGAGGTACTTTGAGGAAGGCGCGGATGAGGTGGGTGAGCGCCGCGTTGTCCAGGGGGGGGAAGGGGGCGGGGGGACGATGACAACTGGGGAGGACACCTTCGGGGTGCGGCGCGTTGATTGTGCGCATGGCACGTACGGTGCATGCATGCGGACTCCAGAGGTCTTGCAGCTGTGAGGCGGATTCGTATCGCCTTCAGTGTGCATGGCAGGATGCAGCTGCGGATGTCGGGATGCCGGGATGCGTGGTACATCTAGGCAGGCTTTCTGTGATCGGACGGAGCGTGGATGCGCCACGCTGGTGGCGCATCGGCACCCGCAATCCCACACGCTCCAGTGACTGAAGGGAGTGTTAAACGCCCCTTGCCTGTGTCTCCGACAGAGGCGCTCGTTGGGCTGTGCATTGTAATCGACGTGGAGCCCTGGGCTGTGCGTGCGGGATGCTGTGTGCATGCGCAGGTCACCTTCCTCAACATCACTGGCTTCAGGGATTTCCCGCTGAAGGACACCCCCATGCTGGAGGTGCGTGATCGGGACCCCGACCGGGAGGGTCGTTGAGCTGCGGCTCTAGCTGCTGCTCCGTTACCAGCAGCCTGACTTGGGCAGCAGCCTGTCTCCATACATCCTAGTGCTTCACGCGCAGATGCCATCACATGTATGCACTCAGGGTGGGTTTCCCGAAAGGTGCTGGGTGGATTCGGACCTTTGGTCGATCGGTAAACTAAGTTAGTAAATGCTCGATTGGCTGTGCGCACAGGTTTTTTTTGCATGAGCCAGGCTGTTGTGGAGGCCCTTGGTGCGCACTTGTGCGTGGCATTCCATAGTTACTGCATGTATGCCCCCCGTTCTGCAACAAAGGGTGCTTGCGCCCGCAACGACAGACTGATCCACACAATCGCTCGTCGTTAGTACCATCCGTCCAACGTCTATCCCCACTCCCCATCCTGTTGCCCTCACCCCCGCAGGTGCTGCAAAAGGCCAGCGAGCGCGTGTTTGTTCCGCTGACGGTGGGGGGCGGCATCAAGGGCTTCACAGACAGTGAGGGCGTGCACCACAGCGCGCTGGCCGTGGCGGCCGAGTACTTCAGGTGCGGGCCGCACTGAATGCAGGTTGTTTGGTTGGTGGTGAGGTCGTTGCTCATTGCGCAGGCGGTGATTGCTGTAAGCGCGACAGCTGCGGCGGCACGCGCGTGATGCAGCATGCGCAAGGGTTCAGCGGCGTTTGCATGGTCTGGATGAGAACCAGCATGGGCACCGCCATCCAATGATCATGTGCGTGAGCTGCACAATGTTCCGCAATTTGCAATCCGCAGTAGCTGGTTAAAGTCAGCAGCACACGCCAAGGTAATGTAATGACACGCCGTGTGATGTGGGTCGTGCACTCGTAGGTCTGGTGCGGACAAGATCTCCATTGGATCTGACAGCGTCGAGACCGCCTTGGAGTACTACAAATCAGGTAAGCTGTCACGGGTGCCACCCCACCCCTTGGACCGCGTCAAGCATTCGTGTCGCTGACCTGTTGTGGTAGAGTTGGTGTGTTGCATACCGTTGCTGCCTTTGCCTCGGCGCCGTGCATGCACCGATGCATGCACAAATCGACTGCACGCTGGCGCGCAGCGCAAGCGAGACAGCATGCGCGTTGCATCCTTTGCAGTGATCGTTCACTCAGCGGCACTGGTAGACATGCGCGACCAATCATATCAAGTTTCTTACCGTGTTGTGGATTTTGCGGGGGCGTCTCCTTGTGCTATGACAGGCAAGGTTTGCACCGGCAAGTCGGCCATTGAGCAGATCAGCGAGGTGTACGGCAAGCAGGCGGTGGTCATCTCCATCGACCCCCGCCGAGTGTACGTGGCCGACCCGTCGCAGGTCAAGCACCAGACTGTCAAGGTGAGGCCGAGGCAGAATGCCAGTGAAGGAAGGAAGGTGTCTAGTCAAACCCTGGAACGGCTGTACACAGAATGTGCGGGCTCCGGCTGTCGTTCGGCCTCGTGTTGCTCAGACTCAGCCTGCCAGTAGCCAGAGGCCCAGGGCTGCCACAAAGTATTCAGATTGCTGATGAGCATCCTGACGCCCTTTCTCACAGTCATGGCATAGGTTGGGACATACGTGCTGAGTGATGGTCGGCGCGCACATACATTGTACACCGGCAGCGATTTGCAGCTGCGGTGTTTCCAGTCTGACCGGATTCACTGAGTTAATACGGCCCCTCACCTGTTTCTTGCCCCCCGCAGACCACCCGGCCGGGCCCCAACGGCGAGCAGTACTGCTGGTGGCAGTGTACCGTGATGGGCGGGCGCGAGGGGCGCGATATTGGTGCGTGGTGTGGGCTGAACTCTGCAGGGTGATGAGTGGCCTGTACTGCAGGGTGCTGGGTGGCCCGCGCTCGGTTGATGCATGGTTGCATGCATGGCCGTACAAACAAACACGCGGCACGCTTGGCGCTGATGTTAACTTGAGGGAGGTAGCCTCACGGCCGTGACCCCCATATCCTAATAGACTACAATTCACTGAGCCAAGGCGATGCCGTGCATGATGCAGTCGTGCACGCGCTGTGCAGTGTGCTGTGCGCATGTGCGTGCGCATGCCATGCAGTGTTGCATGTTCACAAACCCTTCCCAATGCAAAGGGCCATATCCAGTTGGGTGCGTGGCATTGTGCCAGGCCCCACAAACTTACGGTTGAAAGATCTGACACCTGCCCCGCCTCCAACACACAAGTTGCAGTACGCTGACACCCACATGCACCCGTGCAGGCGCTGTTGAGCTGGCTCAGGCTGTTGAGGCTCTGGGGGCGGGTGAGATCCTGCTCAACTGCATCGACCAGGATGGCGTCGGCAAGGTGGGCCTGCTGTTGAGCAACCCGAGCTGTTTGAGTCGAGCATGTCGAAGCAACGCATGCAAATGCACAGTGCTGCGCTAGTGAGAGCGGGTGTGTTTCCCATGCAGCTGGTTTGTTGCAGCTGACATGGCTCAAAGGCACGAGTTACGGTAATGAATATATCCTCGCAGTATCATCCTGCGCTCGTGGCAATGTCTGGTGTCTGTTGCTTAACATATCAAACATGCATGCACTCGTGCTTGCTTCACACACGCTAGGGCTTTGACCTGGAGCTGGTGGATGCGGTGTCCAAGGCGGTCACCATTCCAGTCATCGCCAGCAGCGGCGCGGGTTCGCCGGAGCACTTCAGCCAGGTATAGGCGGGGAGGGAGGAGGGGAGGGCAGTGGGGCAGTGCTAAGGGCAAGTCGTGAGCGGCGAGAGGACCTCAGGCCTCACATGCTCTTGTCAGTGTCAAGTGGCGATCTCCTGTGTGTGTGCGCTTGTGCTGGTGGATCTGTGTGCGTGGGTGTATGTTGGTGTGGGTTGGTGTAAACTGCCTTGGTTGCAAAAGGCGTGTCGATTTGGCTAGCACGTCCCTTCCCAGGTTGAGAGCTGCTGGCCCGTCACAACCACCCGAGCCACCCAACTGAGTCCAGCATCAGCAGCTGGCAGCATCAGGGACTGCATTAGGACTGGGACTGGCGAGGGTATGCTTACCAGCACTGCTGATGATGACATTGACGCGTGTGTCCTTCTGCAGGTGTTCCACAACACGGGCGCCGCCGCTGCGCTGGCCGCCGGCATCTTCCACCGCCGTGAGGTAGCCATCTCACAAGTCAAGCAGCACATGGCGCAGGAGAACATCCCCACGCGCGTCTGAGCGGCATATGGCTTCTGCACGCATGCATTGGGGGCGCCCGCCTGCGCAAGCGCGTGCGTACGACGTGGCATGTGTGTCTTTGGTGCGCTGGCACTGCCTCGGCTGCTTGCGCTGAATAAGCGCTGGCTGACACTGGCTCGTGGGCAGGGTTGCTACTGTGCTACCGTTTGGTCCTCCAGGGTGACGGCAGCTGTGTATTCCGAGATACACTGTGGACTTGGACTACGGTACACACATATACGTGTGACACCACGCGTTTCCCGTACTTTCAAATCATCGCTTCTCGCTTGCTTGCTTGGTTGATGCTGTGACCCTGCACCTGTCCGCAGTGTGCCGACGTCTATGTTGGCTGCATGCGTCACTCGAATACTTTGCTGCCCACAAATAACAGGCATGTCCATTCGACTGTCTGGACGTTCTTGCCAGACGTAGCATGCAGCTCCCGCTGTGTGGGTCAGCCTTTCGGGTCTTTCCAGTCCTGCGCTAATTGTTGCACTGCATGACTGGTGGGCCTAAATACGTATCAGCCTTGCGCCACAACAGGTCTGTGTCTCTGTAATAACAACTGCGTGTGTGCCACCAACTCCTCGATGTGCCTGCCTGCTGGCGTACGTCCTTCAGTGCGTCAAGAGGATCCACACAACTTGACTTGCGCCTTACATCGGTGCTGCGACTGGGGTGCACAGTGTTTGCGCTTGGCTACCGGTGGCGCCGGTGTACATGCCTGCATACCACTGTGCACGTGCAGCAAGCTGTGGCCGGCAGCGTGCGAGCAGGACATTAGGGAGGGAGGCACGGAGGGCAGTCTCCTGTAGCCCTTTTGTGCTATCAGGGGGCGCTCGTGGCAGTCACGCGTAAGGGCGCGGCACACAGGCCTTGCAAGATGGGCTTGCAAGTTGCAGAAACTCAAGTCATCGCAGTCATCGTGAGATTTGACATGGCAGCCGTGTCCTTTATTGCTTGCTTCCAGAAGGCATGTCATGATTAATGTACAGCGTGCCGGTAATGCTTATGGTAACAATGCCTGTCAGCCAGAACAACAGCAACGCTTGAAGCGCAGGTGAAACGGTGTGAATACCGTACGGCACACTTGCATTGCAGTTTTGCAACGGCATCAATTGCAGGTGACACAGACTCCGAACGCATGCTCATTAGTGCCCGAGAGTGCTCGCCGCTCGCAATCAACACAACCACTTGTCCTGCGTGCGCCACAGGAGTCAGGGTGACGCATGCAAAGCTCTTCTTGCCTTGCTGCCGCGGTGCACGCTGCGCCAAGCCACACTCCCAACGTCAGCAGGCAGGTCAACGAAGCCACCGAAACGGAAGGCGACCACACACACTGGCAGCGTGCCCTCACGGGTCGTCGACACCCCACCTGGCGCTGTTGTGCCTGCGCTGCGTACCCAATTAAAGGTCAGTACAGTCCATCGTCACTCAGCTCAGTCTCAGTACGAGTAGGTCTCTTGCGTGGAGGGGCTTGGACTCCTGCAGGACACGCGCCCCAGCATGAAAGCAGTGCCCCCATGAGACCGTGTTGGATTGCTGATTCAGTGATTTGGTCCAGGACCTTGGACTTCGTAGCGTCCAACTGACACATCCGGGAGGGGATAGGTGACCGACTGACCGGCAAGGCGCAGGCAGGAGGCTCAAAGGCGGACACATGTGCAAAGAGCACAGTTCAGCCCAGAAACCTTGCTCGAGATCGGCAAGGGGCAGTCTATCCTTACGCATACGCACACTGCGCGGTCCTACATGCATTCACACTGCATGGCGCCACAGGAACCGCATCTTCTTCCTGGCAAAGCGCACAGTAGCAAGCATGCAGCCATTAAGCCCTTGAAGACGCTCAAGCCCGGCCGCCAGCCTCAGGCCGGCCCACTGCCGTTTTTGGGTTGCGGGTTTACCCACCTGGCGTGGTATTTGTCCTTCTCTGACCGGCCGCTGCGCTCGTCGTCATGCGCGCCCTTGCTGGCGCCGCCGCCACCCGAGTAGTAGCCCCGAGGCGGCGAGTGCTCCTCACCTCCCTCCGTCCAGCGCCAGTTGAACGTCTTGAAGTCGTCCCGGGTGGCCCAGAACACCTCCCACCTGCGACAACAGGGCGGTGCATGCATACCGGCATTGCGGACTGCAATGTGTACTGCATTGTGTACTGCATGATGTACTACATTGTGGTTCCGCCTTGCCACCTTGATCTATCGATGAGCCATATCGTACGCTTCTGCCTGCACCAACGGCATCTGGCTGGTGATGAGAGCATCATGCATACAAGCGGGTGCATGCAGAATGCATCATGCAACAGGTCGGTTGAATACAATACAGGTCGGGCCCAACTTCGTAGGCCCAACTTCGTCACTGGACTAGCCAGCAGAAGAAACGTGTCATTTCATTTGTCACGAGCCATGCCCGTTGCCCTCCGCCCGCCCTCCGCCCTCATTTCCCCCCGCCACTCACAAACTGCATCGCCCGGGCAGCGAACCACTCAAACACACATGTGCACATACATACACACTACAGGTGATGAGTCATACACATAGCCGATGAGTCATACCTCCTGCCATCCATTCTGAAGCCATGCAGCTTGCGGAAGGCGTAATCCGCATCCTTGGCGTTCTTGTACTCTACAAGTGCGGTGCGCGCATACGTGTCCTGCACGGGCAACACAGTGCATATGGCAGAGCAACAGGACGATCATGAGCTCGTGAGCATGCGCACGCGCGCGTGCATCGCGGCCTTCACAAGAGAAGGCCTTCCCATGCTGGGGATGCTTGGAGGGCCAAATGATGTCATGGTGCAGCTCGGCTGCTGATTTCGTTGGCCATGATGCTGGGTGTTCTGTCCACCCAGGGTATTGTGAAGTGCAAGCACCTCTGCCCGTAAGTTGCAAACATGGATGACTGATCATCCACTGCTGTTGGAATCCACTGCACAAGCAGCATTGTTGATGCTATGGTCACGCACATTCGGCCGGCACGCTTGAGATGGTGACGTTCACGCACACGGGTGCAGAGCGTCCCTAAGCATGGTCCCTCCCAAACAATGCACGTCACAGCAGGGCAGCATACTCCAGCATATTCCAGCTGGTAATAACATCAGCTGGTGAGCCCAGTAAACGGTTGGGGCCAAACAAGTCTGCAGGCTATCAGGAGCGGCCCCGGGAGCGGCCTGCAGCACGCGTAGTCTCATACCTTGGCTACCGCCAGCACGGGCCCGGCGCACTTCTCACACTCGTAGATGACATCCGCCTTGGGGGTGGCTCCGCTCACATTCTGTATCAGGAGCGTGTACCTGCACCACACGCGCAGCCAAGCGCAGCGTGCTTGAGGACACCAAGCGGCCTGGTTGACTGCCGAGGTGTCCTGACACAACCCCTGGCAACCCACAGCTTTTCTCTTGCACCCGCACCACTCAGGCAAGCGTCCACGCTGGCACGTGCACGAGCCCTCACAGGCTGCTGCTGCTGCTGTCGCGTCGTCACCTCGGACGACGACCCAGGACGTACGTGGCACTCACAAAGCCTGCTCTCCACCCGCGCCCAGGATGGAGGGGAGAAGCTGCTGGGAGGTCTGATGTGCAGGTTGAGGTGCTGGCCACCAGGTGGGTGCAGGGCGAAGTGACGCAGCAGTCGCGGCTCAGTCGTTGCCAGGACCGCCACCCAGTGTTGCGGTGTTGCGCGCCTGCCAGGCCTGCACGCTCCACAGCCAGCAACCACCACATATGTGCGCACCTGCTCTTTTGGGAGCCTCCCATGTCTTCTTTGAGGCTGCTCTACTACTGCTGCGAACAGTTGCGTCGCGTATGGTCGCTTGGGGCGCTGCAGGGACGGAGCGAATGCACAGCACGAACAGGGTGATTGGGTGCACAAGGAAGCGTCAAGCGTGGTGACGCATACAGTGCATAAGCCAGGCTTAAGGATTGAATCCTAAGGCACGAATGCTTTGGGGAATGAGCTCAATGCATCAGGGCCCATGGGTCAACGCTTGGTACAAGAATGGCCCTACCTGGCCACCGACAGTCCGACACCGTTGCACGATGTGACACCTGTGGGGCTGTTTGTACACGGGTGCCTGGGGCAACTGCGGTGCTTGGTGTGTCATGCTTGGTGTCTCAAGCCCATGCACCGCAGGCTGCACACGGTGATTGACTTGACGTCCACACGTCGCACCCTCTCTTGGGCCAGGTGTGGATGGGCTGCCCGCGCGTCTGCTGTGCGTCTGCAGCGTGATTGACCGATGCATGTCTGCATACGAGCGTGCCACATGTACACGCAGGCCAGGTCAATTTCACATCACTTTTCCGATCAGGCCCTTCATGACTGAGGGCAGTGAGTGATCATGAAGTCACATTAAATGGACGGTCCTGTGAGCGAGTGTGTGTGTGTGTGTAATGCGTGCCCAGGCGTACATGCAGGCGATAGTGAATCGTGCAGCAACGTCAGGGCGGGGGGGGGAGGGTAGGAGTGGGGGCGTTGAGATCGCGCAAGCAAGTGGCAGGGGGGGCGCAGGCCATGATGAACGGGCGGTGAAGAAGTCAGGGGAGCAAGCGCTAGTCTGATGCGATGACTCCCTGCCTGCAGCGGAACCACTCATGCGTTGTGTGTTTGCGCTCTGCCTCTGCCTGCTGCCTCGCAGCAGCTCATCAGAATCACCATGGTGGAGGGGTAAAACCACGAAACGAGTCGATATCAAGCGGATGCGCTACTGTCGCTGACCTGCATGCAGGATGCCAGGATGCGTCCCCCTGCCCCCAACACCACAGCTACGATTCGCTAGGATGATAGGATCTGCGGTCGCTTGCCATCAGTGACCCTTGCTTGCAGTAGCTGATGGAAGCAACACAGAGCGGCATGGGGAGTACCGCAGTGCTGTGGACGCCAACTCGCTGCATGTGGAGTGTAGAGTGCTTCACAAGCATGTCGGGTCCTGATGGCCGCAACTGGGTCAGAGCCGCGCATGCTCAGCGCAGGAGGAATTACATGGCGTGGTTTGACATGCTGCTGGTTTGACATGTGGGTTCACATGCTTTGTGTGATGACATGTGTCACACCAAGCCCAAGGCTGAACTACGCCACAAATGATGGAAAGCAGCCACGAATTGGGTCCACCATGCATTCACGTCACAAGGTTAGCACATCGGGCGGCAATGTTCCACAAGTGGTGGAAATGTGGAATGCAGCCCCCAACACATTCACGTCACAAGACCAGCACATCAGGAAGCATGTTGTTGGAGCTTCATTCTGTTGCATACATACAGGGACATACATACAGTGGCATGCACCGACCCTGAACACTGAGACATGCAGCAACCGCGACGGTTCGCACTACAGGCTATGAAAATACAGTGTGATCTTGCTAAGCCACCACCGTTGGATTATTGGGCAAAGCGCTGGCGTTACGCGCGGCACGTTTTAGGGCGGTGCTGCGCTGGTTGCATCGTGATAAAAGGGCAAGGAATCACGGCAATGACATGTGCGTGTTCACTTGAAGTACACAGGGGAACAGCGGAGGTGGGCTGTTCTGCCAGCGCTGTGCTCTCCAGGAGGTACCATGCACAAAATATGACTAAATAGCGAACACGCGAGGGTGTGTTGATTCCATGCGATGGTATGACGCCTGTGCTACCTCGGGTGGCGCAGGACGAGTGGCGGGCGATACACCGTTTACAGGGTTGTGCAAAGCCGTGGGGGCAAGGGAAGGGGTTGGGAGTGCCTGTGGGGTGAGTCTAGTTGAGGGGGCTCGCTCACTGTAGGTAGGAGCGGCTGTTGTTGAGGTTCAAATTTGCTGCGAAACCCGCTCTTGGGTTTGGCACGGTCAAGAACAAACGGCACATGATAAATATAGGTAAGCTTACTCGGGTAGGCTTTCGTTTCGGGGCTTGGGCACTCGATTGTGCACGCACGAAGCACGCCCACCACACATGAGCTCCGCTGCTACGTACTGCGCCTACTTGCCCTGGATGGCCTGGCCAAGCTCAGCAAAGGTGTCCCTCAGCGCATTGTAGTTCTTGATAGCCGACTTCGTGAAGGCCTTGCCAAACCACAGCGGGTCATATCCCTTGAATTGTGCAAGCAAAGCCGGAAGCAAAGGGTCGGCAGTGTGCATCGAGGACGCCAAGCTCTGCGAGGAGAAGAACTGGAACATAGGAGGGCTGGACGCCGGCGTGCGGCGCTGAGTCACAGACTGCGTGGCCTGAGCAACCGGGGACGAGGCTGCGCTCTGAGTAGCCGCAGCCCGCGAGAAGTGGACGAATTCGACACCCACATGGCAACCTGTGCACAGGCACGCACAAACGAAAGATGATACAACTGCAACGCAAGCTGAGCAAGAGACTGCAACGCAAGCTGAGCAAACAGCAGGCTGGCGCTTTGGACACGAAAGCAGACGAGACCATGGTTGAGACCGCTGAGCGTACTGGCACACTGGCATGCTGCGGCACACGCTGTTATGCAAGGCATACATGTTCACAAGTAGAAAGTATCAGGAACGAAAGGCCCCCTGGCACAGCACGCTTTCCAGCCCACCCAGGCTGAGGAAGACCTGGAGGAACAGCAAAGCATGTCCCGCCTACCTGGGGGCAGCAGAGGTGTCTGCTCTATGGCCAAGTTGCGAATGCTGTGCCCCATAATGACCATAAAATCCACCTCTTGGCCCTCTGGTACATGCCTTGCGGCGTGCAAGGCTGCCAGGTCTGGCTTGTACTCTCTTTCGGTATGCCGAAGGCCCACACACACCGCAGTCATTGGGGCCTTGTCTGTCGGCGAAGGGCCGCCCTTGTGCGCGGCAGCTGCGCTGCGGTAATAGAAAAGAAGGCCACGGCACGCATGAAGCGCGCTGTGCTGCTGAGTGGCGACTGACTCAGCGCTTTGTTTTGAGGTTGAGGTTTCGGACATCCTGCTTGCTCAAGTATTCACGCGACAAAGCGCGACAGTCAGTCTAAAGATTGTATGTGGGTGTAAGGCGCGGGCAGAGGGACTGGTCACGACAGTCTTGGGCGATCCGTCTGTAAAATCGTTTACAAAAATAGAAACCAAGCTCTCGATGTCAGAGCTTGCATTTGGCGCCAACATTCTATAAAGGTCCTGAACCCAGCAGCTGAGCCCTTCAACCCTTTGACAGCACCCTGCTGTTCCCTCTGTGGCAAACCAACAACCTCCAAGACCCAACCTGCCAGGCGTATCTCGAGTATCGCGTCACTTCGCGGTTTGTTTCAAGTGAGAACATGCTTACCTTTCGTTTTCAGTCTCTCTTGTTTGTAATATCTTTGCACGTTACACAAAGCGCAGCGTTGCGCCTGGCTGTCTTGTTGGCAGTGCTCGGTCAGGGGCCAGTCCACGCACAACACCTCCAAACCCCGTATGAGGCGTGTACGCGCACCGTGAGGCTTGCATGGGCCTGGACTACAGAGTACAGGTCGCAGCAGGGCTAGGTGTGTCTAACTGTAGAGCACAGCACGTTATGCACCTGGTTGCCACAGCCAGGCCGTAGCGCAAGGCGTCCCGACTGGAGGTGCGCCCAGTCGCTCTTTTTCACTGGGTAGGCCTCTTAAGCAACGGAACTGTGCTGCTGCAAGGCAAACTGCGATGAGCCAAGGATATATCACACCCTGAAGGGTGGGCGAGGAGGAGCAAACTGGTGTGATTGTTCAAGTTGGAGAATCAAGCAAGCTTGAGTAGGGCTCTGGTGGGGGCTACTGCTCTTTGATGTGTAGCAGTCTGCACTTCCCTTGATCAAGATGGTCAAGGCGGCAAGCGCAGCGCCCTTCTGTGCAGGTACACAGCGCGCCAGCGACGCGGACCGGCAGTGGTTGTGGCAAATGGCAAGGCCAACTTTATGTTCAGGGTTGGGTTGCGCCAGGTCATTACGGCGAGGTGCCATTGTGCGGTGCGCACGCTTGTCAGACAGCAGTGCTCGCACCAATGTGCACACCCGTACAGTATCGCAGCGCATGCAGTCTTGGCTTGCTCCGCATGCCAAACGCATGCGTTTGCACCAGCTTCACTACAGGATCACGCTGATCCTTATTGAGCACAAGTGGCTTGGCAGGTGGCATGCCGGGTGGCATGACCCAGGCAGGTTGCTCCAACTCTGTTAACTCACGTGCATGTGCAATTGTGCACACACGAACACAATATGCACGCCGTTGGTCATGGAGGTGCTTCCCTAGGTTGTGCGTTGGCCACCCGTGGTGGTTTGTGATAAGCTGAACATGCCCATGGTTTGGTGGACCAGTTGACCAAGATTGACCAAGATGATGACCCACATCAGTCCATGATCATGCGTGCGCTGACGATGCCATGTTGGGTGCACCCTGCGAAACGCTGTGGCATAACCCGTAAACTTGACCACCTGGTTACCATAGCCTCTCCAGCAACTGTGGACTTGCTTTGGGGCCCTTGATCGCTGACCGCATGGCTGCACCATGGCACAAGCGGCAACCGCAGTGGCGGACAACCGCGCAGCAAGCGTGCCAGCAGGGGGAAACGCAGGCGGTCAGCTACCACCATATGCACATGCAGGTCCATATGCCCCAAAAGGTGCCAAGCTCTCCCTGCCAGTGTCCGCAGACGGTGGGAGTTGGACTCGGACCGTTCTCATCAATTACCCTGCGGTGTCAGAGCACTGCCAGAGTACTGACCAGCCCACAGTACCAGTTGTTGTGTTCCTCAACGGATTCCAGGTCAGTGGTTCATAGGTTGTACCACAGAGCTGCAGCTTTTGATGTTGAAGGTGGCGTCAGTGCCAGGCCCGCGCCGAAGGCCTCGAGCAAGGCTTTTGAAGATGCACACTACCGTCTCCTTGCTGAACAGGCACAAGCAGATTGGTACGGACAGACCGCACAGAACGTAGCCTCTTGGGGATACGTGGTCGTACGATACACGCTCCCGTTCATCGCGTGGCACATCCCAATCAAGAAACTCGTCAAAGACACGACTGAGGCAGGTCAATTTGCCCCTGCCTGCTATGTGGTGAAACTTCAAGGTCATCAGTGTATGGGCTGTACAATGCGCGGGCTCCACTGGTGCAGGCTCAGTACGGCTTCGCCGTTACCTGGTTGGATGGGGTATCGGCAAAGCGCTGGCTGCGCTGCCATACCTTGAGCATGACATGCACGCGCGCTATTCATCTGGCAGCATGCTGATGATTTTGGTGAGCTCACTCCATAATGTGCACTCATCACCACCAGTGATGCACCGCAGCCAGGAGGCTGTACCGCGGCAGGCCAGGCAGGTAATAATGGTTGGGCAGTTTGTCAGTTTATGTGCATGGCCAGGGTGCCGCTGCTTGGCCGGCACAACCACCCCGCCGCACTGCACATCAGGTTCATCGCTAGACGACTAAGTGCGCAGCGTTGTAAATTTACCATTGCTCGTGCCTGCTGCAGTTGAAGTTCCTACGCCCGCTGGTGGGCGGTGTCAAGGCGTGGGCCGCCAACCAACCTGATCTACGGGCCTGCAACGTTGACTTCCAACAGCTGGCTGTAGCAGGTCACTCCCGAGGCGCTAAGCTTGCAGCGTTGCATTACGCCCTCCCTCTGCATGGTGCGGATGATTTATTGATTTGGGTCAAGCCCAACCCACACGCCCGCTCAGGCGCTGACCCACATGCCCGCTAACCCTCATAACCCTGGCTTTCACATCAGCTTGCCTCAGCACGTTCTGGCATGGATGCTCCTGGCATCATGGCACTGATTGTGCTCCAGTCTAACGCCAGCGGCAATAAAGGCAGACCTGCTTGTCAGCACCAGTTGTGTGCAAAAGGAGCGTCTGCCCCATGCCCCATCCACATGCCGCCGCCAATTTTGTGTCCATCCATGCGTAGGCAACCCGATTGCGCAGACAGCTGTCCTGCTGGATCCTGTGGACTCACTGCCCCCTAGGAGCACACGCAACGACTTCCCGAGCGGCGTGCAGGCGCTGGCAAGCAGCCCGGACCGCAGCCAGGTCTGCATCATAGGTGGGTACCCACACACATGCTGCAGGGCCCCACGGGAGCTCTTTCTGCCACACATATATCTGCACGGCAAGGCTTGCATTGCACAACATCACATTGCCGGAATGTCAGCAAGTCAAGGCCCGCCTTGCACAGTGACACATGGGCAGAACTTGCGTAAGGGGGAACGCGGTGCAACACTGTCTCATGCACCATGTTCATTGCGTTGATTATTGCGTGCTTGTGCTCTTGCACGATGCGGCGTGTCAGGTGCGGGGATCAAGGGCCCGTTCAACCCAGCGCAGGACGATTACACGGTGAGGTCCAGGCGCTGATCGTGAAGCAGGCGTGACTGGGCGCCATGCATGCCGGCCATGGTAGTGCACGATTGTAGTGCACCACCACAGCCGTAATGCACTAGCATGGCCGGCGATGCCTATGGTGGCGAATTTAAGTATTGTCACAGCGTGTTGGGCTTGCCACCACATGCATGTGTCTTACGCATGTCATTTGACACGCCACGACGTCAAGCATGCGCCCGCGGCGTCTGTGTCTGGCCCCGCAGCACTTCTACGATGCCTCTGGCAGCGGCAGCTGGCGCATTGATATCCCCCACGCCGGCCACATGGACTTCGCCGCAACCGGCAACATGCTCACGGACAGGGCGATTTCCTGTATTGCGAAGTCAGGATCGCTTCACCACAAGGTAAGCCAAAAGCAGACATCGAACAACAGCACTGCGTTCTGAGGCCAGAAGCTACAAGAGCATGCTGAGGCCGGGTCGGAGTTTTAGAATCCGCTTGCTTGCTCAGCCACACAAATCCTTGGGGGCCGTGGCAGCGTGCATGCATGCAGCCGCCTTGTTGTTGCTGAGCGTGCCTTGCTGTGGGGCGATGAGTGCAGGAGGTGATTGCACTGTCAGGCGCTGTCATTGTGGCCTGGTTGGAGAGGACCTTCCGACCGGTAAGCGCGTCCCTACAGTACGGATTCAAGGAATCACGATAGCAAATCAGGATCAAGCATGGCAAAACCAGTCCTGTCATTCCCGTTTGACGCACTTTCACTTTCAGCTTGCTGGGCTTCGCCCAACGCCTGATGCCCCATATGGCCATATGCCTGATGCAGTGATGCCCCATATGCCTGATGCCTGCTGCTCATACCCTCTCTGGCTGCTCCAATGTCATGTGGTGTTTTCTTCGTCCTTGCCAGCAGGCGTCGTATGCACTGCAAGAGGCTGCCTTCAAGGCGTGGGCCACCCAGCAGCAGGACATTCAGTTTCTGGAGAAGGCTTTGCCGACCACAGCTGCCAAGGACCCTGCGTCTGTGACCTAGCACGCGATTGTCTTGCTGTCAATTGCACGTGCATGCATGGGATGAACTTTCAACAGCCGGAGGTCCCACTTACACCGATCGTCGCCTGAGGAGGCCACACTCACTAATGTCCTGGCTGTTTATCATCCTGCACGCAAGCCGGACGCCCCACAATGGTGACCGTACTAATCAGTAGTGTATTGGCAGTACAGTGGTATTCATGCATGTTATCAACTGTGCAATGGCATCGGATTTGGCCTACGACCTCGCTTGACTGAGCGCCGGGCCAACGAGGCATGCAGACGTTGCCGCGTTGGCTGTCAGATAACTGGGATGATGATGATCAATTCATGTGTGGTTGAAAACTGCCCTGCTCCTTGCTTGATCCTGTGTATTCGGCTGTGCACGCGTACTTGTATCATCTCACTCGGATGCATATCGCTGCATCGTGGTGTTGACACACGCATGTGCCTATCACCGTATGACCGTATGCATTAGCATACCATTTTCTTCGGAGCGTGCGCTTTACATTTTGTGCTGCAGATATTCTAGCCAGGTTCGAACGTCAAGCGTACGGTGCGTCCCTTCCGTGCACAACTCAACCCTCCTGAACTGGCAACTGGCAAGCGTCAATTGGCAATCTCAATGCGTCATTGGCCATTTTCCGAAGGCAGTGGATTGTCCCATACCCAACAATGGTAGTGGCTCACTGCATGGTGTACAACGCTCAACAGAATGCACGCAAAGCCACACCGCACTGCTGTCGTCTTGGCCCATAGCGCAACCTAATCCCTGGACAAGATCTAAGAAACGGCTCAGCAACTGCTGTACCAGGCAAGGACGTTGTATTGGGCCGCAGCAGCCGCCCTGTGAGCGTCAACCGTTGTCTTCTGTCCTGCCATCATCAAGCACCTGGCAGCTCTAGGCGCATGCAAGACAACGTGTACCACATTTCGGCGCTTGCAACCCTCGACTGGTTATGCCAGCCAACCTGCCACGCCACCCTCGCTCCGCCTGTCCTTTGGCGCTTCCAGACTCACCGTCTGCATTCGAAATGCACCATCAAGAGAGGTGCGGAGGCGCAGACCCTGGGCCTGCATGCGCAGCTGCGGCTGCTGCTGCTGACGCAGCTGCTGATGGACTAGCGGGCCATCTGCATGATCCCATGGCCATGATGCCACGGATGCTTCCTCATCATGCTCACTGATTGGAGGCGGCAGGGGCAGGGGAGACGAAGAGGTAGCCGCCGACAACGCAGGCGAAGAGGCACCGGATGACGGAGGGGCACAGGAAGACAAACGGCCACTACCCGTTGCTCCCTTCAGCGTCTGTGCTGTAGGCCTGGCGGACGGGGTGCAAGGAGATGCCGGTCGTGGTGGTGGTGGTGGTGCGAAGGGGGGGGTGGAGGGCGGCAGCGGCGCTGACGCCACCCGGTGAGGCAGCGACCGCAGGCCACAGCACCGCCCGCTGACAGCCCCCGTAGGGGACACTTCAGTGAGGCGCACCGCTCCACGAGGAACCCCATGCACCACAGCAGCGGTAGTGTCAGACGCGTGGCTGCCTGTGGGCCTTACAACGGCTGCGGCCGCAGTAATGTTGTGCGGCGCGGTCGCAGCGGGCGCGCCGCCTGCCGCAGGCGCGAGCAGAGCGCCGGCGCCGGCGGCCGGCGCGTTGGGGTTGTTGGCGTTGCAACCTGGCCCTTCCTCAGTCCCTGCAGCCACCAGCCTGGACTGCGTTGCTGTTGAGACGACGGTATCAGCGGCCTGCCTGTCAACCAGCGCATGTGGGGCTGACACGGAGATGCTCTCATGACGTCTCCGCTTCGGCAGCAAGAAGAACGGCAGCGGTTTACGGGGCAGCGCTGGGTGCGGTGCTTGCGGGCCAGCCGGCTCCGCAGCTGCAGCGCTGAAGCTGGCGATAGGGATATGAGGAGGGCCTCTGCTGCTGCCGCTGATCCCCCCGTCAATGCTCGTCTTTCCAGCGCTGCCCATGCCACTTGCGTTGCCAGCGCTGACTGTACCGGCAGCGCTCGTGTGGCCCCCGGCCTCCTCCTCACTCCACCCGATACACCTGCAACCCCCACCCATACACACGCGAAAAACAACAATGGAATCTCGTCAGCGACCTGAGTGGCAAGTTGGGGCATTCGACAGTCACACAGGCCTCTCCAACCCTGAGCAGCAAAGCTACTTTCGTCCATGTCTCACAGCCTGTGTTGGGTACCTCTATGCATCCACCAGACCATCCCGCGCCTCTGCAATCCTATCCGGAGGCAGACATCCCTGCTGACGCCCACCTATAGATGTGCCGTACTGCAACCTCGAGACCGTCCCTGGAGCGCAGGACATCCCGAGCTCTCAGGGCAGCGACGCGCGCCATGGGCTGCTGGAGCTCCAGGATTGCGCGCGCCAGCTTGTGCACGGTGAGGGCGTGGATGGGCACCGGCGCCGGGCCCACTCCTGTGCGTCGTGTACACACACGTACCTCAAGCAGGTGGCACTCGCATTACTGCCAGACCAAGCGAGGCATGAACTGACTAATGTAGTAGCCACCTACCTGCTGCAGTGCGGGGTCACTGTGTGAGGAGGACATGCGGCCGATGACTTCCTTGCACTGTGCCCCCGCACTGCAGCAGATTGCAACTGCGCCAGCTTCCGCCCACCCCCCAATTCCAATCACAGTTTCGGCCCAACCCCTTCCCCGCTGCTCTGAGTGTTTCTATAGCACTTTCATGGTTGATATACACCCGCTATGACTACTGTCTCAAGCCGAGTGCTGCTTGCTGGTGCAGTTCTACGCGTACCAGCCTCACCAGCCCTGTGGCAGACCTCGCCCCAGAAGTACAGGTCGCCAAACGAGGGCGCGATGAAGGTGGGGCAGCCCGCCAGCAGCCCCGCCGCGGTGGTGCCCACGCCGCCATGGTGGATGACCGCGGAACACCTGCTCGCATGCACGTGGGCATGCATGCATGAGGCATGGACACAATTCAATGTTGATCCGATCGCCTAATGGCATGCGTAGCCACCGGATGTACATTCAAAATCATGGGGCGTGTGGGCAAGTGCAGGAGCATGTGGGCATGTGGGCGTGGGGCACGGGCTGCGCTGGACGGTGTGAAGGTCGAAGTCATGCAGCACCGCCCTGCAGGACTGCATCGGTTTCATTGATTGAAATCAATCAATGACTTTAATCAATGAATCATACGATTTAGCAACAATCTATCTCTACATACCTTGGGAAGAGCCAGTCGTGCGGTACATCTTCAATGACCAGCAGGTCCTCCTCATCCAGGCCAACTGACCGCAAACGACATGCAGCAGTACAGCAGTACAGCAGTACACATGGCAGCACACATTGGCATGACAACACCAGCGGTACGCTGTGACATGCTCACGAGCAGTACGGAGCCACACCACCTCCTGGCATAATGTACAGCATCATCCTTGATGTCCCATGCAAGACAGCCAGTGCTTACATCGCACTGCCGGCTGCAGGACATGGGCAAGCGCACACTGCATGGATCAGCGGCAAAACCTGACCTGATTGAAATGTCAAATGTGGATGTACAAGCATTTGCACATGTGACCGCACGGTACACGCACGCATGACATGCGTGCGGCTGCGCCGAGGCGTGGTTGACTTTACATCACTTGGCCTATCAGGCCATTCATGGATCGCGTTAGTGCACATGAAGCTGCGTGGGATGTGTGGTGGCGCGTGTGTGAGCGAGCATGTCTGTGATTTGAGCCCAGGCATACATTGATGCTACGATGAAGCGCGCTGCAACGTCAGGGGGGGAGGTCGGGGCGTTGAGAGAGCGCAAGCAATCGGCGAGGGGGCGGTAACGCGAGCGCAACGCTTGCAGGGTGGGATGAGGGCAAGTGAACAGAACGTGCTGCAAGTCGCATGCCGCGCCGTGGCGTGTGTTGATATTGCTGTTGTTCTGGGCTTGACGCCACTCCGTTCCTACACACGCCAAAATCAAATCACAACGCTGCACTGCCCGCATCAAACCCCTTGATGTAGCTGTGTTTGGCCTTGGTCACCAACAGACTTTTGTGCCCAGATATAGTGAGGCATTCAGGCTCGGCCCCAAAACACAAGGCCCACATGCACAGCAGGCATCATGACTAATCACGGCAGCCCGCCTGCCACCCACCTGTCTGCAGTGCGAATACAGCCGGTGCACGCTAGCGCTGCTCATGCCTAGGCTCGTGAGCCTCTTTCGGTCTGCTAGTCCCCATTTCTGCCCTCCGGAGCGTCCATGCCCGGGGCTGGCCGGTCACAGCGAAGCGAGGCGGGCACGGGATTGCCGCGCGAATGAATGCCGCGAACGCCCTGAGACTCGGCGTTCACTGCATTATTTCGCCCGGCAAACCCGTGCCCGCTCCGCTACACTCCACCCGTCCGGCCCCGGGCATGTGTACTCCGAAGGACGGAGCGCGCGATGTAAGCAGTATACTCTGCACCGCCACACGCTTACCTGCGGCCATGCTCCGTTGGAAGTCGCAGGCACGCAGGCAGCCCCAGCCGCCGACGCTCACCACGGCACGCACATGTGTGGCGGCGAGGGCCTTGCAGATCGCCGCCGCCACCGCAGCGCCCTCGCCCACCGTAAGGCTGCCAAAGCCGATGTAGATGGGACGGTGGACTGTGTGTGGGCACAAACAAGTAGCCCACATTCCTTGGGACTGGGCATTCAAGAGCGCATGGCACTACAGCCTTGCATCGTTTCGTTTTTTGCCCATAGGTGCAAAGGTTGCTGGCCATTCCCAGAGCAAGTTGCAATCGCAGCACCTCTATGCCCTTGGCAAAGTTCATCGGAGCTGCCAGGGCTCCAACGTGCTGCCTCGCTTAAGGAGTCAAAGGGTCGGAGGCCATACCCTACATGGGTCAGTGATCCTGGTTGCGCTGCCGTCACAAGCTGCGTGCGCTTACAATGCCAGGCGAGCCCAGGCATGAAGCATTCCGTCCAAAGCAACAAACAATGGTACGGCGCCATTGTGCATGGAAGCGTATGCAAGCAGGGAAACCGACTTACTAGGGTCATGGTTGAGGAAGGACTCCAGGGACGGCGTGGGAGTGAACCCCTCGCCACCAGCACCCTCATACCGAGGGCAGCTGCTGTTGCTTGAGCGCCCGCCAGCACCACCACCAGTCCCATTGCGCACAACACCGCCCGCGCTTATGCCTGCAAGCTCTGCCTTTCCGGCCACCCCAGTCGTCTTGGCTGAGGCCGCGACCGCCGCAACTACAGCAGCAGCAGCGGCGGCAGCAGCGGGGCAGGTGTGGCCGGGTCCTGCTGGGATAGAGGCTGCTGCCCGGCGGCCATTCCCATTAGCCTTGCTGGCGGCTACTAAGTCTGTGTCTGTGTCAGCAGCCCTGATGCCTTGGGCCAGGTCAGCTGGGAGCAGCAGCGGCCCGGAGATCTCAATATGAGATCCCCAGTCCGCTGGCCGCGGTACGAGTCCCGGGCTGAAGGTGAAGGTGGCGGGTACGGAGCACAGCGCCCATGCGCTTGCGCGCCAGCTCAGCAGCGGCAGGCGCAGCTGCCTGAATGGCAGTTAGCCGGGTATCAAGCGAGTGCAGGGAGCGCATTAGGGGATTCCAGGCAACTGTTCTCGGAGGAATGCAACAGCAGACCAGTCTAGGATGAAGGGTTCAGAGTAAAGTGTGGAGCCAAATCACTACAATCAACGGTCTGTTTGGTCACAGCCTGAGACGCGTGCAACTGGGTGGGGTACAATCATTACATGGTGGATCGTGTAACAGTTGAGACCAACATTGCCCCCCGCCCCCACACTCCCCTCCACACACACTGACAGCCTCCGTTTACACACGCGTCAGAGGATCACACACGCGGAACGGCGCCACAACCCCCAGGCGCGTACGCACTCATCCCCCCACCCACCCACCTGCGGAAGGCCAGCAGCATGTCCAGGATGCCCAGCCACGCGCAGTGGTCCAGCAGCACGTTGCTCCAGAAGTTGGACGCACGCTCCACCGCGACCCGCAGCCAGCGACACGCCTGCACACGGTGTGAGTGGGCACAGTGAGCACTCTCGACCCATGCGGTGCAGTGCTATGAAGCAAGCCGACTCGTAAATGTGTACACTGACCTTGCATGCAATCAGGGTCAATTCAAGGAGGTACACAGTACAGCCAGTGCCTTTGGCATGGAGGGCGTGCACCCGTTGAGTCAATACGGTAGTCCATATGCCTGTTGGCCCATCAGACTGCCGCAAGGCAAGAGTACGGTATTAGCATGTCCTACACTAATCACCACATACTCAGTGAATGCATGGTACTACGAGTCATAGTACCGTGCATGCACTACTGAGTATGTGGTGATTAGTGTAGGACACTCTATGAGACAGTAGTGCGGGATCGCACCTGAAGGTATGCCCTGCCAGCTAGATAGGCCTTAACCCAGGCGGGGGGCGGAGGTGTCATCGCCACAGCCAACGCTCGCATATGGCCTGCAGATGGAAGCAAATCAAGCGCAAGTGTCATCCGATGCCCAATGCCCGCAGCATTGCAATGACACCCGAGCATTTGTCACAATGCATGTTAAGAGTCCATACACCCTGATTGTGCCACCAACGCCTGTGACATCAC
This sequence comes from Chlamydomonas asymmetrica, assembly GCA_001662385.1. Classification (NCBI taxonomy): domain Eukaryota; kingdom Viridiplantae; phylum Chlorophyta; class Chlorophyceae; order Chlamydomonadales; family Chlamydomonadaceae; genus Chlamydomonas; species Chlamydomonas asymmetrica. Next base: position 52,345 of record BDDA01000064.1, read on the forward strand.
AGCGTTCAGGCACACCCCTGCAGCGTATCCAGGGGGGCTGTAAATGCAAACAGCAGTGAGCCCACAGATGGGTGCCGTCGACATGCGCCCACCTGTAAGGGTGTCCTCAAAGCCGCGGGCCCAGGGGTGGCAGATCTCGGCGGTTGGCCTCCAGGGGATGGTGGAGATGACATGCAGCGGTACGCCCAGCGCCTCAGCGCAGTACGGTGCACCGTAGGTGATGGCGGTGGAGATGATCAGATCGGGCTGCAAGTGACCAGGATGGGTGGTGCCACACCATGGCACCAGGCGTTGAGAGGACGTGCGGCAGGCGGACAGGTGACAAAGAGCACTAATGGAATGAAGGCTTGGTGCATGCAGGTGCATGTCTGAGGGTGAAATTCCCCAGGGACCATGCAGTGTGCACATGCGTGAAGGTGAAAACTGCATCAGGCTACGACGAGGAGTCTAAGCTGATACTACGCATGATTGCATGTGAAGCAGCATTTGCACGATGTGCATGCGAATGCGCGCGCGGAAGATGGGTTAAGTTGCCAGTCAAACGCCGGCGGACACCACCACCTCCTGCTCATCATGCAACATGGCGGCGTGCAGCATGGCAACGGATCGTCCGCCGCACGCACCTTGAACGGCTGCTGGTGCTGGTCGTGCTGGGCCTGCCGCGGTGCCTGATGAGGATGCAGTGCATGCTGCGCCTGCCATGCCTTTTGGTGTTCCTGACTGGCACTCATGCAGCCCGATGGACGGCCCGTGGTGCTTGCGCAGCTGCGGCCCGCAGGGGCTGCCCTGCACGTCTCGGTGGCGGTTAGCGGGGAGGAGTTGACGGTGGTGCAGTCGATTGGGGAGGGCGCGATGACTGCTTGCCAGCAGGTCTGCATGATGGCCCAGTACTGACGTCGCAGCCAAATAAGGTCCTGTGCCGGAAATAACGGAAACAGAAGCCCGATCAACACAGCGTAGTTCCACACACACCGCAGGCCAGGGGCAGACGTGGTGCGGATGAGACGCTTCACACAATCTTGACGAGCAATCAGGCTTGCCACACGTGCCCGTTGGTACTGGAGTACTGTGTAATGCTGAAGTAGGGTACCACGTAGACTGATCAGCAGCGCGCTGGGAACAAAAGCATTGGCAAACCAAAAGTGTAGGCAACCAACAGCGTTGCAAACCACAAGCCTTTGCTCGCACACGGGTCCACGCACAACCGATGAGCTATACGGTATGTTGTGTAGAGTGTGTATGTATACTGAATCAGGGATTCAGGTGTCACCTTGATGCTGCCGAACAGCATGCCCCTGTGCTTGACCGTCAGCTCCATCATGCCGCGCGGGCAGCCAGCCAGCGGGAAGAACTCCAGCCCAGCGCCCTGCACACGCACGCACGCACGCACGCACGCACGCACGCACATCTTGGGTTATGAGGTCTGCATGAGCCAGCATTTAGGCATTTGCGGGATTGGAGGTACGAGGCCCATAAACTGTCATTGTTCAATGCCGCCCTCGCCTCAGACCCAAGCAATCAGCACTTTGTTGAACAAAGCACTGCATCTGTGAGTGCTTTGAAACCGTCAAAGGCGGTGGATTGTTGAAGAAAAAGCGAATTGTTTTTTTTTTCACATCATGGGCGTCACAGATGCAGTGCGCCACATTACTGATGCAAAGCGCTTCTGCAAACCCCTTGGGCCCCCTTACCCCCGTGAGGCGCATGAGCCACCTGACGACCGTCATGTGTTCGCTAGGTGGTTCATGCGGGTCAGGGGGGTGAGGGGCCCAAGGGAACTCGGCGGGTTGTTGAACAAGCTAGCTGTGGGAAAATGCCAGCGTGTGGGAGTATGTGGCGTGCTGCATCTACGATCAGTGTGCATCAGTAACCACCGCCCCCCACCGCCGAGTCACTCCATCCCCTTGCGTATCGTGGGTCCTTGGTCATACCCTTGCCCATGCCTCCCAACCTCAGGGGTTACCCCAACATCGCTCCCCTACCTCGACTAGCCCCCTGTAGGGGGCGTGCGTTGCCAGCCTGACGCGATGTCCATGTGAGGCCAGCCGCACGCCCAGCGCAGTGGCAGGCTGCACGTCTCCCCGGGTGCCTGCCACCTGCGCGGCACGGCCCCGCCCGTCACCAGACACGCATGTGCACGCGCACACATGGATTGTTTCTCAAACACATCGAGTGGTTCCCCTCAAACCACCACCAACTCGTTGCAATGCGTGTGCAGCGCGAGGGCTCTCCTGCGGGCAGAACTCCACACCTGACCATCGCACCTTGCACTGCTGCAGGTCGCTGCGCTATTGACAGTCGTTACTGGCACTAGGAATACCATTGCAATAATCCTGCGGTGATTTCAGTCAGTCAAAGCATCGTTCACGCACCAGGATTGCAATGGTGAGACGTTCTGAGGATCCCACAGGGCTCGCTCCAACCACGCTGCCGGCAGTGCGTTGCGGCGGTGATGGAGCAGGTATTGATTGCAAAGGTGCTGAGAAACCCTCCAAATCATGTGGCGGTAGGGGCAGTGACGTCCGTAAGCATTTCTTTCGGACAGGAGAAAGCTCTGAGGCTGACGTCGACCCATGGGACCAGGGCGTTGCCAATGTATCGCGCACAAAGGCAGCCCCGGTTGACTCAGAACACAGAACGGGCTTTTGAACAGGATGTTGGATGTGTGAGTGCTCATGATTGTCATGTGTTGTTGAGGTTGAGGAGGAGGAGACGTTGGTGCGAACACGCAGTCCCGCGATGGACTCGTGGCTAGAAAGGCTTGAGTGGCTAGCACCGCTGCTGGCAGTGTGGGCCTGCTGTTGAAGAGGGTGTGGCGGGGCTGCGGCAGCAAGGCCTAAGCGGACATGTGGAGGCCTGGACAGCTTGGCACGGCGTCGTGCAGCAGCAGACGCAGCACTGTCTGCCAGAGCGGCAACGGCGAGTCTGTTGATACAGCGGGCCACAAGCGGCGGCAACAGCAAGAAGCATGACAGCCCCGCTACCCAGCATGCTGCTAAGCCCAGCAGCACCCACAGCTGCATCCGTGGCCTGCCTTTGGGGCTATTGCATTGCAATGCTTACGCCACGCAGAGCGATCTATCACAGGGCACCGCGATGAAGTCGGGTGTGCTCACGTAAACTGCAGCCTGTGCCTAATCTCCTGTAGGGTTACGGGCTTACAGCCCAGCAGTGGTTGCACTATCTGTACAAACGCACGGGCAGCATTGTCCACAGCCACTGATCCTGCAAATATGGATTTTCGTAAGGGATGCGGGGCCGGTGAATGTGTGGTGCACGGGATGACGCTGCGTCTGCTCTTACGTGGCGGTTGGGCAGCCACTCGCCTAAGGGGTGATTTGCATGCTGGCCAACATGTTGGAGTACAGCGATGCACGGTGGCAAACGTTCGAGCATCCTGTCATTTGACCGTCGCAGCAGCAGGCGACCGGACACAGTGCACCTTGCAGTCAGCTTCTCTGACACGTCCATGTGTAGGGCTTGGATGCGTGCGTGGGTCCCGCACGGTTGCTGCTAAGCAACGCCTCGCTGCCTGGGACCGCCTTGCAGTTCGCTGCTGCCGCCCGGAATCCTCCTGATTTGGTGCCCAGATGGCAGATTGCTTGCATTTCCCCATCCCCATCAGCTTAGCACTGACCCTGACACGCTGATCAGGGTCAGTGCTAAGCTGTCCTGCCACAACCCCAGCATCCCCACCCTTGTGCGTACCAGCTTGTTGCGGCTGTGTGTCCACTTGCGTACCGGTATCTTCAACACCCGGGTGCAGGGACTTGCACAGTGGCGGTGCGTAGAAGGGGCAGGGATGAGAGCAGCAGGTGGCGCTCACAGTAGCTTAAAGCAAGGGCGCTTGCAAACATATGCAGGCGCTCACTTCCAGCGAGTTCTGTGCCAGCCCAGCAGCGCACCAGCTAACCGCAGCCTCGCCATCAACCGGACGCAGCAGCTGATTGCTCGTGCTCTGCAAACACAAGGTATGCACATCGTTTTGGCCCAGGCTTTGAGTTCTGCTTTACAACCTATGACAGTACTGCTCTGGTACACTGCACAGCTGTTGTTGTGACGTGCTGCAAACCATGCACATGTTTTTGCAGATGAGCAGGCTGCACCTTCTCGTCCGGACAGCTTTCCGGGGCTCACACAGTCTGTGCTGCTGAAGCAGACGGTTGCGATGTTTGCCTCCGGCGCTGTGTTGGGGCCGCTTTGTGACGGCCTACACTCGTCCAACAACGTCCTGCACTATCACTCGCCGACGCTGCTGGCGGTCCCAGCGCTTGGGCTCAGCCTGGAAACGTGCTGGTAAGGCGGAGCATTTTGCACATACTGCGTGATGTGCAGCCATCTTATGGTGGAGTGCTGTCTCTGTGTGGGGTGCTACCATGCTGTTACTGCTGGCGCTTGTGCATGCGTTGCCTGACTGACCACACCATGTGCTGCGGGTTGTTGTTTGTGCCGACAGGTGGGTGCCACTGCTCTTTGGCGTTGCTGGCGTTATCCTGGGCGTTGCATACCCTGTGCTCGACACGTTCCTGGCCAATGGTGAGATAGTCGACAAGCGAGGGTGGCAGTGCAAAGCGATGCGCATCTCACGCCCAGGCAGGTCACACACCCAACAATGTGCGTCTGTGCCCTGCTATGCATCCGAGTGCTCTGCCCCTGTGTTGTACTTGTGCATGATCGTTGCACCAATGCTGCGGGGTCGACATCAGCCATACGCAATGAAGCAGTAAGCAGCATCGTCTGCATCGTGCCCGACGCATGCCGAACGGTCCGTCCTGACTGTGGTGTGCATGCATGTGTATGCAGGGAGGCTGCCAGGGCAAGGTCAAGACCAGCAGGGCAGCGTTGGGGCGTCGACCTCTCAGCCTGCCCGCACACCTGCACCCTCCTGGCCCAGCGTACTGGTCTGCATCTCGCTCTTCGTCACGCAGTACAGCCTCAGCGGCATGCTTGAGGTCCCCCTTGGGGGTTTCGCAGCCGGTGATGCTGCCAGCACCGCTGCAGCTGCAACCACTGTGGCAGGCCTCCCCGCCTTGGACGTGTTGCTCTTCACCTATGCCGCAGCGGTGTACCTCATTTTTGACCGTACTGCACCCGGGTTGTTCATGTCATTGCTCACCGCCGCATGTGGGCCCCTGGTAGAAATTCTGCTGATCAACCAGCTTGGGCTGTACCATTACGAGCATCCAGCGGTACTAGGCGTACCGACGTGGATTGCCTGGGTGTACTTTTGTGGGGGCCCGGCAGTGGGGCTGTTGGGACGCCGGATATGGGCCGACCTTCAACTGCAGCAGGATCGAGAAGCGCAAGCTCTGCAGTAGGACTGGCCTGGTGACTGACTATCATCGTCCGTGTCAGCTCCAGATACTCATTGTGTAGCGCTGCGTTTGGATTGCCGGTAAACCCGTCAGTTGCATGAGCGCCAGCCTTTGCCTGCTTGTCCGAATGCGGTGGTCGTGGCTGATGCTGCCAAGCGTTGCTTGACGACGCGGGGGGAAGCCATCACATCACATGCTAGGATCAATACTTCCAGGGACCAGACCGGCTTAATGAAAAGCACTGGGCTCATGCAAAGCAGAGCATACCTGTGCACTGGTGGGATTGCTGCGTGACTGTGGATGCGTCACGCTGGGGGGGACACAAGGGAGGTGGCGAGTATGCAGGCAGGCAACACAGGCGAATACAGGGCAACGCAAGGTTGGTGCGGCCCTTGTCACGTTGTTCACGGGCAGCAATCACCATGTGTCCATAGCAGGTCACAGGAAGTGTGGCGTCCGAGACAGTTGTAGAGTGTTTGTCAGCAGCGTGGATCGATCACACACCAATTATGCATTGCAGCCATTGTAACAAGTTATGTGCCGCAAGGGTATGTCAGGCGGCTCTGCCGTTTACATTATGTCCGATCATGGCCTCAACCCATGGCACAAGCGGACCCTGCATACAGTCACCTGGGCGGCGGCGAAAGCACCACCACCACCACCAGTCTTGAAAGCAAATTACGTCCCTTGCCTCTGCTGCATCACGCAGTCGCTCACGCTCAGCGCGCCGCAGCAGCGTACGCTGCCAGCTCACTTCTTGGCCGCCGTCCGTACGACCTTGGCTTGTACCTTGGCCGGTTTCGAAGCCGCCTTGCCGGCGGCAGCCGGCTTCGGAGCAGCGCCCTCCTTCTGAGCGGGCTCTGCCGCCTGCTCGCTGCCCTCAGGCTGCGCCTCCTGGGAGCCCTCCGCAGCTGCTGCCGGTTGTTGCTTGGCCTCCTCCTGCGCGGCCTGCTCAGGCTCCGATAGCTCCGAGCCCTTCTCCTTCAGGAACTTGACCATGAAGACCTGTGCAGTACACGAACACGTGTGCCACAGCGGCTTCAGCGTCAGGACCGCTATGCGGTGGCCAGTGCTACCAGTGCACACGCCCGTATGGACTTGTCGCTTGCACCGAGCGGCACAGCTGGCTTGTACATACTTTGCTATGGGCATGAAAAGCCCCAGCGTGGCTTGCTGTTGTGCAACAATGCTCGCCCGCCTCGAGACCCTTTCTTTACACACAAGTCGTGTTCTAGGGGTTGGGTGACCAGGCTAAGCCACCGCCGGTGTGAGCGCAGCGGTAGGGGGCGCGCAGCGAGTGGGGGACAGCGAAGGCCCTTGGACCACTTTGCCGACCATTTTGCCACTGGCCCGGAGGTGGAGTTCAGCCAGCACCAGACCGCATCGACACCTTGCGTTTTTGCCCTTGCATGCAACCCGTGCATTGGGATTTGGGGCTAGCGCCAGACTGCATTGAACCCCCTGGATTTGACTCCAGAGTGGAACGGCCCTTCACACGTGCTCTGCATGATGCGCCACCCACCTCCCGATTGAGCTTGGCAACGTCAATCGGCTTGTGCTTCTGGTTGTTCGTGGCGTCCATCTCGCAGCCGGCCTCCAACAGGATGGTTGCGATCTCCTGGCGCCCGTAGCCTGCGCGTACACATACCGGTACACAACTTGTTGTGGAGCCCATATGGTGGCTTGACAACCAAGCTTAACAAGGGAATGGAATGTTTGCCGTATGTTGCATTCAGTTCGGCAGGTATGCTAATCTGCGTGCAGTACACACCAAGCCCTCCGCTGGTAGGGGCCGCAGCACAACACGTAAGCACCCAAATGAATCAATTGACCACCCTGCGCCAGCATCAGCCGTGGTCCTGCAGGCAGGGCCCGCACCTACCTGCCGCGTAGTGCATGAGGTTGTTTCCGCCGGCGTCCCTGAACTTGACGTCCGCGCCACGCGCCAGCAGCAGCTTCACCATGGCGGGCTTGTTGAAGCCCACCGCGATGCCCAGCGGCGTGATGCCGCGCTCGTTCTGCGCCATGCAAGTCAGACCCAGCAGCAGTGTTTGATGTAAATCGACACTTAGCTGTGTGAGTAATGTGACCAATCCAGTACCTGCCACACAGGCCGCAATACGCACCATGGCATGTGTGCGCCACAACAACCCCTACCAGCATGCACTGCGCGAAGCACGCCCACGAGCAGCAGCATGGCAGGCGTCTGCCTGGGTAGGTGCTGTAGCTAATGACCCAGTGACCACAAACTGGCTGTCGAGGGTGATGCACGCTGGCACGCTGGCACGGCGGTGGGTGCATCTACTGCGGCAGCCTGGTCCACTCACCTTGCTGTCCAACGCCAACCTCGGACAATCACCACAAACGCATACCATACAGGCTGAGCCCCTGGCTATACCTTCTGTGATCAATCTTCTTCTTCACCCACCTTGCTGTCCACCTCAACACCCTCCTCCAGGTACTTGGCCAGCGCCTCCTCATCACCCCACTTGGCGGCGTCGTGGATGTTGTTGATCTGCGGGGTGCAGGTGTGTCAGGGTGCAGCGTTGGCTGTACAGTACAGTACTGCATATGCTGTGTGGTGCATGAAGGTTGCTGAGTTGCTGTATTGTATCAACAAACAAGGCCTGCAGTGCGCCTGAGTGATGAGACAACTGGGTGCCTCCCATATGGATAGGATTTTCGGATTCAGGGCCGGATGTTTTCAGGATGTTTGTCAGAGCCGGTCCATACGTTGCATTCGCATGTGGATGGATCAGGGGTGCGGGATCCGAGCCGATCCTGAAACGGCTCAGGTCAGGGTGGATCCAGGGTGGATCCGGTCCGGATCTAGCCAATTGTGAACCACGAAGACTCAATGCATGCAAGGCTTCCTGCTTCACCTGGAGGCACACCACTCATTCACCACAGCGCAACCAGCGTGTACAGCCGTAACCCCATGCACTCAGGTATCACCTAGAACTTTTATCGTTGCCATCCATACAGCGCTCACGCACGCACGCGATGTGCGCACGCGCATGCGAGCACGCACACGCACGCACACACAAACAATGTTGTTATATATACATACCTTGGGCTTGGGCCTCTCCTGGGGCTCTGCAGGTGCGGCGCCGCTGGCAACGTCTGCCTGACGCAGCTTCTGGCTAATCTTAAGCATCAGCTCCTCATCGTCCCAGTACTTCTGCATGGCGCCGGCGCCGTTGGCCTGTGCATCCCCATACAACAGCTGTGTTCAGATGCACATCTGTCTTAACCAACTTTGAGTCCTGCCACCAAGAACCAGTGCCAGAGCGAGTGCGTGAGCGTTTTCACGACGTTCCTGGGACACATCGTGTACATTACCAGAGCTTGGCGCTTGCTGTGGGCCTCACCGTGAGGTCCTCAAACACGTGCTTGAGGTCAGGGTCGTCCTTCAGCACCGAGAAGCGCTCCGCCATCTCCAGGCTGGGTGAGTTCTGCAGTCAGTTGTAGGCGTGTTCAACCAGGCAGCAGGGGAGCAAGAGGATGACTGCCCATGCAAGACTGCGCGGTGCTGCCGTAAGAAAGAGAAGTAGCAGTGACCTGTATAGTGCAGCATTACGTGAGGCCAGTCCACCCTTGCTTACGTTCATGTTCAAGAACTGGCGTGCCATGGCGGGGTTCTTTAGGATGGTCTGTGCCTGGTCATATGCTGCTTTGGCTGCCTGAGGATTGGCCTTGAGGTACTCAATCACCGCCTTTGCCTGCGCAGCGGGCAGGCCTGGCGGCACTTGCAGTGGTACCTGCAAGTGTGCGCAACGGTGGAGAGTGAGCAGCAGGAACCAGGCATTAATCAAGAGCAGTCTGTAAAACCTCAGTGTGTGCAACAGTCATTCGCACAACAGGCTGTCAGTGCCTTTCCCTACGCAGGTCGGTTGGCGTGGGAGTCAGGGCGATGAGAATTGCGCAAACTCTCTCTCAGCGTACCTGTGTCCCATCCTCCAAGGTCACATACTCAGGCTCCATGATAGGCAGGCTCCTGGGGTTAGCTGCTGGCACCCTCTTGCCTCCTGCTTTCCGTGCGTCGCGCGAGGGCAGAGATGGGGCCATGGTTTTGCACTGACCGCGAAATGACCAAGACTGACACCAGCGGGTATGAGGTGACAAGACCGGTAAACGCGAGTGAATTTTGCAAAATATCGCACTGTAATACAGTCGGGTGGCGCGCGCTGGCCTAAGTCGCCTTCCCAATCCCAGGTGATGGGACGAATTGCTTTGTGTTTGGATCTTTGCTAACATACTGAACCCCATCATGCGCAAACCAATCAAGCGCACAAGCGTGTGTCTCTGTCTAGATCCACCATAGGTCTGGGAGCCACTGCGCGTCCCCCTGACCGCGGCGAACTGGTGATGAGCCCCGCCAGACGCGTTTTGACACGGCCCGCAAATGCCGCGAGACCCTGCCGCCAACATCCAATACGACTGCCATTTGTTCAAGACTGACTTGAGCACTTATGTCTTTGTGCCAACCAAAACATTCTTTATGTGCGGTTTCGCCACTGCCAGTTTTATGCGTAATCGTGGCAGAGCAGCGTGCAGCTTGTTCTTTATGCAAAGCCATGGAAAGCGCTCAGTGTTATTGCTGTGGCAGCGTCACAACAACTCCTGACGAGGTGCGCAGCACCGGACCGTCGATCACTGTTGCCATACATAAGTTGGCGCCCTCAGGCGTTCACACGAATAACTGGGCAATAGTACACCAAGTCATATGTAAGAAAGACACTGCGTTATGCTTTCCACACACTGTGTCACAAACCATCAGGAACTGGGTCAGGATACACAAGATCAGCACATCGCGTAATGGCGGGAGAAAAACATCCACACTGCTGGCAGCATTTGGGCGTGTCGCAGCCCAGGCGGCCAAGTGCAGGCACAGAGTGTGCACCCATAAAGTGAATACTCCAGTTCACAACATGGCTAGTACTGTCATTATGCCATGTAAACCCCTGCAAGGCGCCGCCGTGGGTGGCACCGCAAACGTTGCAAAGCAGGCACGCACATGCAGGCACCCACAGCCACGCACGACGATTAGCATCACATATGAACGTTGCCACTGCGCCTGATGCAAAGTTGGGTCACAGGTGATGTCGCAGGGGAGTGCGCTGTCGGGCCCATGTAGGCCAGGCACAACAGACCCCAGTTGCACACTGCGCGGCTCCACGGGAACGACACCGCATGGCCCCATGGGCGCTCTTTCTATCACATCTGGGCGAGCACCGGAGCGCTATTTGCCTATTTCTTCTTGTTGATTGCATCCAGCAGCACCTGGGTCATCACCTCGGCCGGCGGCTCCTGGCCCGTGAAGTGCCTGCAAGACAGCACAGCCATCGCGACCCATTCCGCTCCATCGCGCACCGCACGCTGCTCATGCATATGCACGCTGTACGGCCCCATGGGGATCACACTGCATAGCCCCACATGCGCCTCTGTTTGACGCACCGCATGCTGCTCACCCACAAACCGCCGGGGACAGCAGCTCATGTCATGCAGGTGCCATGAGCCTGCCTCGCAGCTGCCCAAAACTTCCACGCTGACACCCAGGCAGGCAGAGCCGCACAGTTGCATGTGAATGCATACAAACCAGGCCAGACACCTAAAACGCATATGCACCCACCACCTTACACGCACACGGAGGCAACACACAGGCAACGATAGATACGTTTGAAGGTGGCGGCCCGCAACGGACCACCTGGTATATTAAAGTCCCTCAGACGCCCCAAGCGCCGCGATGTAAACACACACACGTGCACCGCACCTGAACTGCTCCAGCGCCTGCCCCACAAACATCTGCAGCCCGTCCACGGTCTTGGCGCCCGCGGCCTTGGCATCCAGCAGCAGGCGCGTCCACAGCGGCGTGTACACCGCGTCAAACACGCACTCGTACTGCAGGGACAGCGAGTCCAGCACGCAGCACACGATACAGTGAGTGAGGCAGTAGTACGCAGAGCCCACCGTCAGCAAGCACCTTTAGCATGGAGCTTGGGCTGAAAGCCAGGGTAATGGAGAGTGTGCTCATCCAGAGGGGGTGTAGGCCTCGGTTAGGAAGCTGCAAGTGCTAAAACATCTCAAAATCTAAAATCTGGATGGAGAGTGTTAAATTGTGGATTGAACAGGGGTTGTTCAGTAGGCAGCTGAGCAGGTGGAAACTAATCCGATATAAATAGCGGCAGAAGCAAAGACGCCCCTGGTCCCTGGTCACACACCTTGCCAAGCACGTCCGCCGGGACGGGGCTCTCAGAGTCGTTCGGCGCCATGCCCACGCTGGTGGTGTTGGCCAGCACGTGCCCCGACACGCGCCCCGACGCCACCTCCTCCCAGGGCGCCGCACTGGCGCTCACGCCGGCGCTCGTCATGGACGCCGCCAGCTGCACCGCACGGTCATAGTTGCGGTTGGTGATGACCACGTTCGCGCCCCTGCACAGGAAACGCACACACCCATGCATGCATGCGGCCAGCGTGGTGATATGTGAGCAGGGGCCGTGCCTGCCGTGACTGTGCGGTCGCTTTGATTCCTGCTGCCATGTCAGCAGCAGCACAACTCATACTTGTCAGTGGTGCTCTCTGAGTGCTCTACGACACACTGCTCGCAGCTTATCACACAGGGTATTGCAAGAGCCTGCTCAGTGCGCAGACACCACCGCCGGGCCGGTGACTCTTTCGGCACTGCACCGCACCTGCTGGCTGCTCCAAACGCCAGCGCGCGGCCCGCGCCGCCCGCGCCCAGCACCACCACGGTCTTGCCGGCCAGGGGCGAAGCCGCGCCTTCCGCGAGCGAACCACCCGCCAGACACCGCTCAATGGCGGAGATGGCCGCCGCCCAATCCGTGTTGTAGCCCTGTAACATTTGAGCGTTCATGGTATGGTGGCCCACATGCACCATCAGTCACTCATTCCATGCGTGCATCAAGATGCAGGTCAACATGTTCATGGTGGCTTGTGCCAGCTGAAAAGCCGCACTCAGTTTGCCGCAGGACGGCCAATCAGGTGCATGCGCCCATGCATTAGGTCATGGCAGTTTGCAATTGCATCTGCAGTTTTCCGTGGTGCTTTCCACAAATTGTGTCCCCACTTCACTGTGGGCCTACACCTGCTTTGTGCGCTGTCATTTGTAACCTCCTATGGGTGTCACAGCATGCCCACGTCGTTCCCATGGCGTAAGTGTAACACCCATACATGCATGCGGCATGCAACTTCACCGCAGCCCATTCCCCTAGCGGAAACGACAGCAGTTACAGGATTACGTGCGTGGCCGCAGTCCTCACCTTGAGCGTGCCGTCAGGCTGGCGTATGAGCGTGTTGACGGCGCCGATCTGTGCAGCCACGGGGTCGACCTCTGCCGCCACCCTGAGCGCCGCCTCCTGCACCAAGCCACACAGGCAAGCCGCCAGCGCACGACAGCCAGCGCAAGCGTCAGATTATTGCAGCAGGTTTTGATCAAACGTCTTCTGCCTACAACAGGCCAAGGTCCTGTGTGCCAATCAATCGAGTTCAAATTCAACTTACTGATGCCATGTACCTCCCAAACAACGGGGCTGTGCATATGTTCATTGATGTGCCTGCGGTGGCGCTTGGTGTCGGGTCCCTTTTGGCGACATCAACACATCGCAGTGAGAACACAACGGCACTGTGGGTGCACCCTTCCCGCTGAAGGCCGCAGGCGCACCTTGTGGGGAATGGTGACGCTGAAGCCATAAAAGTCGTGCCCTGAGTACGCCTGGAGGAACGCCGCCAAGTCATCCACCAGCAGTGGCACATACACGCCATCGAAGCCTGCACAGCAGCAGGTGCACAGCAGGAACACGGCAAATTCAACCACATGACAGCGTTTACAAGCAGCACATAGAGCCTGTGTGGCTCAAGCACAGGCGCCAACCAATAGTACATCTTGCAGCGCAGCGTGTCAGCAAGCAACCAAAGGTTGCCTCGATTCGGCATGAAGGAAGCGCAGAGCGTGGACTGGTGCATGCGCCAGCCGGGATGCAGCAGGCGATTTTGCTCACCGATGTGCTGGAAGGCGGTGTTGTGTATGAGCGGCGAGCGGCTGTGGCTCACGGGGTTGCCGATGATGCCAAACAGCTTGGTGGAGGGGCGTTGCCCGCCGTAGTTGTACAGCTGCGCATCAGGTGGGGGCACGGATAGTCGCAGCACAACGCGCAGGGATTCACCGCCACATCAAAGGCTATACGCAGTCTCGTACAACCTTGTACAACCTTGTACAACCTTGTACAACCAGAGACATCAGTACAAAACGGTTGCAGTCAGGCCAGCATCGTGTGAGGGACCACCGAAGGGCGGACCGACCAACTCATGCAGGATTCTTTACTTGCACTGACTATATGGCATCAGACACACCATGCCGCACACACCACACTGATCCAGAGGAAAGTTCACAAGCTTTAGAGTGAACCTGCCACATCTCCCTTTCCACGGCCGTGTCCCTCCGCACGGGTGTTCCTAACACGCCCCCAAAAACGATTGCGCCACGCAGCTTGCCTTGCGCAGCAGCTGGATGTCCGGCTGACCGGGAGCGGATGCCCGCTCCGGGCTCATTGCGGCAAAGGTGAGGAAGCCGCCGTACTTGGCGGCCAGCAGGCGCGTCAGGCCGCCGCGCTCCCCCATGGACAATGAGATGGTGGGGCCTGCAGGGACAGCGCATGCACACACACCCAGGCCAACATAAGCACACTGCACTGCCCCACGGAAAGCACACTACATGGCCCAACGGGAAGCAAAATACTCGAACACACCAAGGCCAGACACCTCGCTTGCCATCGTCAGGCGCAGTCTCACCCCTCATGCATATCAGCATATGCAAGCTGCATGGCCCAGCGGAAATCACACCGTGTAGCCCCACGGCTTTCTGGCAAACCCAGGCACACGTGACTAAGTGAACCTGTTGCTGATTGCCCTTGAACCCCACGCCATGCCTGAATCTGGTGCATGATGCACGCACCTTGCTTCTCCTGGAGCAAGGCGAGCATGCTGGCGGCATCCGTGATGTTGTTGGCCATCGTCGCCACCTGCATGCACAGATATGCAACCACCACCAGGCCAGCCAGGAAAAAATGTCAAGAGTCATAACTAACCCTCAGCTGGCAGTTGCGTTGGGCGAACATCCTGCATTCAGCTGGTCCACCAGCAGCATGTTGGCGATTTTCGTTGATGTGCTGACTCGAGCCAACAATCCAAAATGCTGACCACCCCAACGCCTATCGTGAGCCACAGGCACGCTTGCCTTGACGATGTCGGCCCCAGCATTCCACATGCTGCCGATGATCTTGCGCAGCACGTCCAGGGAGGGCGTCTGCTTGAAGTCATGGTACGACAAGATCACCTTGGTGGTCACAGGTACCTCGTAGCGGTCTGCACGCAAGCACGCGATCATAGAGGGAGGCAGCACCACGTCACTCGTCTGTGTGTCAGCGGGAGGTCCCGTGGGGCCATGCAGTGTGATTCCCGTCAGTGATTCCCGTCAGTGATTCTTGTAAAGTTTGAGGGGCGTGTTGACGCAGCCAGCGTGCTGGGCGTATGCTGCCTTCAACCTCACCGCCTCATCCAGCGATTCACGTGTCAGATTACTGACAAGGTTCATACACTCATATAGTCATATACATGTGGCGCATCACCAATCGCCGCCAGTATGAGGCTGAAGCGTCCAGCAGCAGCAGCGCCTTTGTCCATGGGATATACCTGTCACCGCAGCATGACCTGGACCGCCGCTATCTGCGCTAGCTGGAGCGATGCACACGCAGCTCGTGTTGCCGGACAAGCCTCACCATCCACAGGCATCTGACCGCGATGGCGAGTGCTGAGTGCTGACACAAGGTGCTGCTGATGATATGGATACGGTGTTGAATTTCTCGGTACGCACAGCAACTGGCCTACCTGCGAAGAAGTACTGCGCAGCCTTGAGCTCCACGTCGACGAAGGGGGCGCCCCGTAGCGCCGCGTACTTGAGCGTGGCCAGACGCTCCGGCTCTGGCCCCTCGTAGTTGCCACTGCGCAGAGCGCACACACGCAGGCGCGGGCGGCCGCGCAGTGGCGTGGGTCAGGCGTGGGGTCATGCAACGCAAAACATGTGCGTGACACTAGGCTATGAGCTGCAAAGGGAGGTGGCTGCCTCCTCCGCTGTGTGAGCGACATGGCGGCGTCGTGTCACATTCACGCCGCGAGGTAGCAGCGCATACGTACACAGACAGAAGCACACATGCACACACACACAGGCGCCCGCCTGAGGGCGCTGTGTTGCCTCATGCGCCGGTCCATCCAGTCGTGCTGAGGTGCAATTGAGCTGACCCTCCCAAACTTGCGAGCAGCGCTACTGCCCCACAGCAGGAAGCAAGCATCTTTGCGGAACTACAGCCTTGCAAGGCCGACCCATAAGCTGAAAGCATAAACTTCTCAGTGCAGTGCAGTGGAGTTACACCCACAGCAACCCACACTGCAAGTACAGAGCAAAATGTTGCGACTTACCCTTCCCATTTGGGGCGATACGTGACGATGTATGGCAGCGGACACGCGTCCATCAAACGTTCTAGGTCCCGTTCTGTATCGAAATCCGTAATGAAGTCCAATCGCAGCTCAATTACGTCCACCCCGCTCGCAGCTGCCTCCTGGATTTCGGCGAGAAAGGCCTCAATCGTGCTGGCCGTCACGCTTGTGCATATGTACGAGCCCTGTTCTTCAGGAGCACCGGCTGAGGCAGCACCTGGCCCATTGTGCACTTCCTGTGCTGCAGCGTTGCATGCCACGACTGGTGCTCCTAACCTTCCTTGGTGCACTGTGCGTGGAGGGCAGGCGTGGGTCACGCATGCGCGTTTGGCGCTGAAGGCTACATTCCCTTGTAGTTCTGGTGTATGGTGAAGCTTGGGAAATGCCTGTACACAGTTGATGGGCACACGGGAAATGCAGGGCACGCCTCGGACTGCGCCTGCAACAGGCAGCGCCCCGCAACTAAGCATCGTGGCCACACGTAGCACACACGGCAGCTGAGCCGAGGAGGCACACAAAAGGAGGTTGTGGTACTTCCTGGCAAGCAACCACACCCCTGTGATGATCTATCGCTGTGAGGGCCTGGAAAAGCATTCTGCACTTCATGCACTCCAGGCACAGGTTCGGAAGGAAGGTCCCTGTGGCTGAGTTGACCATGATGATTGTTGACCTTGCCTAGGCGCCTGGAGCATTTGGTCAACCCGCGCACGCCTCAACACACTCACGACGTTTGGGAATAGTAAATGCGCACAGAAGTTGCTGGGTCCCGCCAGGCTATTCCTGGAAGGTTGACATAAATTTGAATCATTCGCTCTTTAGTGCGATCGCTCGGGCGGAGTACTGGCGCTGACGAAGCTTAGCCTTACACCGGCAGCACCATCTGTGTAAAGCGGCTCGGAAGCTCGCGCCGTGGAGCATAGGCGAGGCCAGGTGAGTTTGCTGCCCCGTGGCAGTGTTGAACACAATGCTTGAACGCAGAAAGTAGAGTGCAGGCGCCGTCCCGCCTTCTAACCTGGGGGCTGGTCGTTTGTTACTGGAGGCAACGCCTGCCTTCACAGTATACGTTAAACATATGGTCACATTCCCGGGTGGCGGGGGCGAAGCCTGGAAATCGCTTGCAAGTAAAATGTCCAGCCCACAATATACCCATCACTCAAGTCGGGCTGGTTGAAGTTCAGCCTGTTGGGCCTGCGCCCTGCCTCTGACTGCACTTTAAGAAGCCCACAGCCTCCTCTTAGACAAGTGGGAGCACGCGCGGCGACCTGCGCTGCTGGTGCGAGGCGCGTCGAGGTGTTGCGTAGGAGCCCTAGCAACGCAGGGGGCAAACAGCTCCTGCGCCTGACTTGCTTGCCTCCTGCACGGTTCCCTTGGGCCAGCTCAGCCAGCATAGCACAGCCAGAGCCTTTGGCAGCAGGCGTCTGGTGGAGTGCTGCCAGCTTGTGCAGCAGCTCGGGACGCTCCTCAGACTTTCGCCGTCTTTGGGTTGGTGCCTTGTCATGCCCTAAAAGGTTTGACCCAGCAAGGGCAGGCGCCATATCCCCCAAAGTTTCAAGCACATGAAAGCCGAAATTCAGACTGTTTCAGCTGCATGCGCCCGCCTGCTCGCGCTGTTCAGGCTAGGCGAGCTTTGACCACGCTGCTGGTGGCCCTTTTGATCACCCCTGCATCTTGTGGCCTGTGATCTGGCCTCCTGCCACCCACCCCTGGCCCCTTTGCTCACTGCAGACCACAACACTTCCTCCGCACCTATGTTTCCCACCCAATATTGTGCAGCCTGCGCGTTGTGGAAAAGCGTGGCGCTCTCTTTGCACCTTCCCAGGAACCTTCCAGCCAGGCTCAACGGCCTTAAGTCCATGCCCTGCGGCTATGCCTACTTCGCAGGCCTCCTGGAGCCCATTTTTCAAAGTCAATCGTGCTGGAGGACACCACGTGGGACCTCGCTTGACACGCGCCAGCTGCGCGCTGTGCAGCAGGACCGCCGCCAGCCCAGCTTTAGTGTAGTACGGCCCGACCATGAGCGCTGAAGCGGAGCCCAAAGCTGACGCTGTGATGGCGGAGGCAGCGCCTGAGGACGCCCCGGATGCTGGCGAGGTCGAGGCAAGCGACGACGAGGAGTACGCTCCCTCAGACGGCGAGAAGCAGGAAAAGGAGCACAACCCTGAGGAGGAGTGGGAGCCGCGCTCCCCCGGCGACCGCGGCGGCGGCGGCAGCGGGCGCACCGCGCGCGATGCGCCCACGCAGCTGGACCGGCTGCGAGAGTTCATCCTCTCGCTCGGCGGAGGTGCGTTCCGCTGGGGCCGCGAAAGCATTCCGCCTCCTCTTGCCGCATACATAAGCATGCATGAATGCAAGCATGCATGTTGGCATGCTAAGCAGTTGCGTGCCCAACACATGTGTGTGCATACGTGTGTCCGTGGGACCGGGGCAGGCACAACAGGGCTCGCAATGCAGCAGTCAAAGGATGTCTGTGGTTTTCAGTTCCCTGTGGGGCATATGTTCCAGTCCTCCACGGGTGTGTGCCTTGTTCTGGTGAACCTTGTCAACCCGAATACCGCCTCAGCCCCAGTTAGTTGGGGCTAACTGACACAACCCCACACCGCATCTGGAGAAGGCAGACGCAAGATAGCGGCAGCTTATCGGCTGCCAGTGATCGTGACTTGCATGGTTGACTGTCAATTCTGCCGCCAGTTTGTGAGGACCATGAGTGCATAACCCATGTTGTAACGCATGTGCGCGTTGCTGCAGGCGAGCTGGATGGATGGATTGCCGCGGTCAAGACGCGCAACAGCGGCAATTCGCAGGGCCAGAACGATGTGTACTTCAAGAGCCCTTCTGGCAAGCAGTTCAGGTGCGTGTACATACATCAGATCCGCATCGGCGTGCATGCTGTATGTCGGCCAGTCAGGTTGCATACTGGCGGCAATTCGCCATCGCATCATGGCTGCTGACACGGAGCTCCTCAACTTGCTGCCTTTATATGCTGATCGCTTTTGTTCCTCCTCTAAATTCACATGTGTGGTATGGCACCAGGACCATGTCCATGCGAGGTTGCATGATGTCAGCACGGAGCAGTCACAATGCTCTCGTTTCGCGCGCCTAAGCTGTTGCACCCATGGCGTGTTCCATTGTTTGTCATCGCGTCACAGGTCGCGCAATGAGGTGGCCAAGTTCTTGGGCCTCACCATCCCCGGATCAGCGCCAGGCGGCCGCAGCTCCCGCGGCAGCGCGTCTGGCCCCAAGATGTCACTGCAAGAGGCGGCGGAGAAGGCGGCGCAGCGGGCAGAGTCGCTGCGCATCACGCTGCCGTTCAAGACAGAGTACGGTGAGTAATCGCAACGCAACATCAACGTGTTGCCATGCACACGGCACACAGCAAAGTTGGGTATGGTCTGGTCAACATCCACTCAAAGCAGAGTGTTTGCGGCATGCACCGGGGGGCGGGGGTCGTTGCTGAGAGGACCGGCATCGCTATCGTAACGTGCATGTGTCACCTCCCTCACGACCATTCACAGTTGCGCACTTAGCGCCGTAACAGCACAGCATGGTGTGCAGTTATTGACTCATGGCATTGTGCTGATGCCAGCGGCAGTTTGCATAAGTCGGACTTTCACGGATGTAGTCTTCCTGGCAGCTTCAAAGGGTGTGAGCTCGGTGGCTTGCATCGCAGGCGCTACTGTCGAGTCGCTGGGCGAGCTGCGCATCGACAGCGCATTTGTGACACCCAACCGCCTGCACCCGGTGGGCTACAAGGCCACCTGGAAGCCTCCAGTGGGGGAGAGCGGCGCGGGCGCTGACAGCAGCGCAGTCATGGTGTGCGAGGTCACCGCGGCCGGGAACGGCCCTCTGTACATCGTCCGGCTCAAGGTGGGCGAAATAAATGAATGAATGCAAAAGTATACAGCTGCCGGAAACCTGCCTGCTGCGACTCGTTGCTAGTGTGCTAGATGTAAGCAAAACAGTCAGCACGCGTGTCTGCTTGCCAGCACTGGCGCAGGATGGACGGCAAACGGACTGCAAACTGGTTCCACTGCCGTACGGGGCATGCACGCCATGCCTGAACTGCATTGCCGCCGCCTGCTGCAGTACAATTTACTCATGGCTTCAAAACTTCTTGAGTAAGTGATGCAAGATTGTTGTCAGACGCATCGTCACGCGTACCGCACCGTACTGCTGTACCGCAGGTGAGCCCCGAGGACGACGAGCTGGTCACGCTCAGCAGCAGCACGCTCTCGCCAGACCAGGCCTGGGCCGGCGTCACTGACATGCAGGCGCGGGCGCTGGCCAAGCAGGCCGAGGTGGAGGACGCGGATACGCCGGAGGAGCTGGCGGCTGCAAAGGCGGAGGTTTCGGAGCTGGACGAGGTGCTGGCGGGCCTTCCACCGCTCACCTACACCTGGGGCGCGGGCGTGTTTGGCCTGGGTGACCTCCGGGTGCTGCAGCTGCTGGAGGGGATGCCGACCGCAAAGCAGTGCGGTGAGCGATGTCGTTGATGTTGGCTGCGCAGCAGAAGCAGTGTGCATGCCAGCTGCAACTCACAAGCGCTGATAGGCATAAGCTGATAAGCGTAATGCCGGTCAGGCTGATCGAACAAATGGAACACCCGAGGAAAAAGCCATGGCAAAGTAACTACGTATGAGCGGACATCGCAGTCGCCAAGCCCAGTGCTACGAAGCACGACATCTGGTTTGCTGCATGTTTTGGTGTGGATTGCGGTCACGCGCCTGCTGCTGCTTGTCACGCCTGCTGTGATGCGACGCTGCGATGCGGTGCTGTCATTGACCGCATGCATGCATATGCGCCAGGCGAGCTGGGCTACCTGTACGTGGACCAGCGCACCTCATGGGACGAGGAGGAGGCGTTCCTCGTGTCGGCCTGCGCGCGCGCCGAGGGACGCATGCCGCCGCCCGCGCCCCGCCCCGCGCGCCGCAAGTCGGCCGCAAACTCGCTGCTGGGTGGCGGCGCTCGGCGGCGCTCCGGAGGCAGGTGTGTGCTGGCAGTCAGGCGGTTTTGGCTTGCAATAACTATCCCAGGCGAGCCCTATTTACATGGTTCCAAAGCGCCAGCGAGGGCAGTCAGGAAAGAGCTTTGGCGCGTGTGAGCGCATGCACCCACATGGCTTTGCTGCCCGACCGCGTGGACACCACTGTATCGCTCAGCCAGGCACGCAATGTGTGACATGCTTGTTGTCTCACCATGCCTTCACTGTGCCTTCAGGCATGTTGCATGCTGATCGACAGGCTGATCGACAGGCCCTACCTTCATTATGATTGTACCATGCACGTCAGCTGTGTGATGTGGCGTGTTGTGATGTGTTTGTGCGCTGCGGTCACTGCAGGCGCGGCCACACCCAGGAGGAGGCTGCGGCTGAGAAGGCGGAGAAGGCCGCCGACAAGGCGCACGGTGACGACACCGACAACGACTCTGAGGAGGGCGACGGGCTGTCTGCGCTGGGCCTGGGCGGGGAGGACTCGGAGCACGAGGAGGACGACGAGGGTGAGACAAATTATACACACCAACATTTTTGAAGCCGTCGGGTGCATGCCTTTGCAGACTGCCTAACAAAGTCATAATTTGATGTGAAGACATGGAAGCAGAGAGCCAAACTGTGCGTTTCCGTATGGGTGTGGTTCTTGGTGCAAGCTTTGAATGGCACAATCTGCACCGTCTCTTGCCACCGTGTCGTTCACGCGCTATGCATCTGGATTGCCGGTGCCGGTGCAGGCAAGGGCACGCCCGGCAAGGGGCGGCGGCGGTCGTCGCAGCCGCGCCGCCCGCGCTTGGTGGCACCCGTGCCTCGCCCCAAGCCTGGCCCCCGCGCCTCCGAGGATGAGAAGCTGGCGTACGAAGTACGGATCTGCCTGGACCGCGTCATTGAGCGGGTACGTCAGTGGTTCGGGGGGGGCGTGGAAGGTCACATCGGATTGCAGGGGGACATCGCTGACAATCAATCATCTGCGTGTATGCTAAGCTTATTCTAGCAATGCATGATGCCTGGCAAATGCGCACACCCACACCCATGTTTTGCATCCTCATCCACACTCGCCCCCCCGGCAACGTAATGCGGCGACAGGTTGAGGGCCGTATCGAGAGCGATGCAGCGAGGGACGCCAAGCGTGCGCAGCGCCAGGCAGAGAAGGCCGCCGTCAAGGACGCTCAGAAGACAGCACGCCAGGTGGGCATGCAGCACATTCGGTGTGTACCTGCAGACAAGGCCACGTGGGGGTGAGCTGGATGGTATCCTACAGAAGTCGCTTTCCATTCCATTGGCTCGTCAAGTTAGCTGAATGGGGGTTAGCTGAACTCAAAGGGGTTCCGCTCTACTGGCAGCCCCTCAGATTCCTGCAGCCCGGCCTACAAAATGGTGTCAGGCGCTGTTTGCTAATGGCTGACGCGCATCATGCTCAACTGGCACAACAGGTGAAGCGTGCGTTGGAAAAGGTGGAGAAGGCGGCGGTCAAGGGGGTGGTGACGGAGGAGGCAGTCATGGCAGCCAAGGTGTGCACCTCTGCTGCAAATCTGCACACTGCGTGGCTTGATGACAAAGATGAAGTCTTTCTACAGGAGAAATAGCCTGAACTCAGCCTGCATGATATGTCTGTCTTGCTGGCCTTTTCACACATGCATTGCCAACTGGTTGGGCGCCGCACAGCCTGTAGTCGCTGTATAGCAACTGCATCGGAACCCCGCTCATGTGCATCAATGGTGTCGGGGATTGTGTTATAACGGTACCTTATTGTTGTTGCGGGTCTCCTTGGCAGGCCCTGGCGGTGGCGGAGGGCAAGGACGTTGACATCGCCGCCGTGCTGGCCACCGCCGGCATCACCGGGGAGAAGGCCCTGGCAGCCGCAGCGGCAGCGCTGGAGAAGGGGCCCACGGACGAGCGCGTGACGCCGTCGCTGCTGGCAGTGGAGACGCCCCCCGCAGAGCCCTTTGAGCCGCGCTACGGTGCACAGGTGCGCGCCTGTTCCCGTGCATATGTGCAGATGTTATGATATTTCGTGTTAACTTACTTTACATCAGGAGCATGTCGGCCAAACGGCCCATGCTCCCCCCAGATAGGGACCGTTCCAATGCCCCCAGCACGGTACACAAACCGAATGCTAAGCTGCATGAATGGATGTTGAATGCACCACGCATCGTCATGCAGGCCTAGCCGAACAGCACTGATTGTGTGTTCGATCCTGGATGGCCCGCTCTGTGTTTGGCGCGTTCCATGACAGGACGAGGCGGCTGCGCTGTCTGTGCTGGGCGCCGGCACCGCGGCCCCTCGTGCGTCCCCATCAGTGCTGCTGGACGGCGACCAACACATCCCGCCCGGGCCGCTGGGCCAGGCGTTGCAAGTGTATGCCTTCCTGCAGCAATTCAAGAAACCGTTGGGCCTGGAGGGCCGGGTGAGTGCCTGCTACTCTGAGTGGTAACCACTTGTGTAAGCAACGAGGTGCTAATCATCTCTCATCTTGTGTGGAAAATCGCATTGCTGTGTTGATGAGGTGCGAGCAGCCAACAAACCATCCCCTGATTGATTAATCACTTATCCATGCGTTTATTTTCCGCGGCACGTGGACATGTCGTTGTGGGTGGACGGCAATAGGGGATGTGGGCAAACGGAACTGGGGTTGGTGTTGCCTTGCGCAGCTGGTTGCGTGCCCGGTAAGGGTGTGGATGGGTGTGGCACGCAGTCAACGCCGGCGACAACCACGTGTGTGCCCATGTGTTTGTCGCCTGCAGGTGCCGACCCTGGCGGACCTGCTGCTGCTGGTGGGCGCGGGGCCGGAGGGCCTGGCCGCCGCACCGCACGTGCGCCGCCTGATGGACGACGTGCACTGCGCGCTCGTGCGCTGCTGCGTGGGCGAGGCCTTTGAGGCGCTCACGCTGCACGTCAGCGAGCGATCCACGCTGGGGGTACGTCAGGGTCCGTGACTCCGTGCCGTGTGTGCGCCTTGCAGTGGTCAGTGCCGTAAACCAGCCCTCATGCACGGAGCACACCATGTCAATCCATGCTTCGGATTTTTTCGCCACGCACCTGAATATGTAATGTTTTCGCCCCTTCGTTTGCATGTGGATGCGTGGCATGAGGCCACAGAAGATCACTCAGATCAGCGATGGACTCTATCGATCAATGCCCCCCCCCCCCCCGCCCGC
>BDDA01000064.1:77293-89295 GCA_001662385.1 Chlamydomonas asymmetrica
CCGAGGTCGCGCGCCGCTACCTGGGCGGCGCCGCCGCCGCGCGCTACCTGGGCACCAACGAGCCCAAGTCCTCAGCGCTGGCCACGCTGCAGCTGCCAGGACAGCTCACCAACCTGGAGCCCGCGGTGGGTGAGGCAGCAGCCACCAGCGCGCCAACACCCAAACGCATCACCTGCATCATTCAACACCGTGCATGGTGAATCTCTGCTGCCCGCCTAGTCCTCATCTAAGGCGAACATGGGCCGTTTGGCCCAAATGCTCCTCATGTAACACAACATAATGCAACCTCATGCTTGCTAATACCTGTGGTGCTGGGCTGCCTGCATGGTGAGCGGCTGCATGGCGCTGGCGGTGCAACGCTCGCCTTGCCCAGCCCGGCTGTGTCCATGTGCTGGTGTCGAACACACCGCAGTAATTTGGCTGGCTGTTGCTGATGCTGTGCGGCTGCCGATCACGATGTCGTCGCAGGACTGGCTGCACTACCTGCTGGGCGGCCTGAACTTCCCGCACCTGCTGTCCCGCATCGCGCTGCTGCCGCACGCGTCCAGCCGCACCGCCGCGGAGGCGCTGACGGCGGCCGACGATGCGCGTGCGCGCGCGGCCGCGGAGCGCATCGTGCAGGGCCAGGGGGGCGTGAGCTTGGAGGTGAGGCAGCAGGCGCACGGTGCAATAAGGGCACGTGTCTTTGGTCTGCCATGAGCAGCTTTTAACTTCATTATAGTCAAAGCCATGACTAGTTAATTGCTGGGGGCTACTTCATTGATCACGAAAACTGGCCGATTGGGCGATGTGGGAGCCTGCTGCAGTTGATGTTGAGGCCAATCTCATTGAATGAATCGTTCAGGGATTGCTCGTGTCGAAGTTGTGTGCTCAGGGCGGATCCCCGCCCTCACCATGCATGTTGCTGCCTCGCCGTCGCACGCAAACCGCGCCGCGCTCCTGCTCCACAGGACCTTGACGGCGAAGGCCAGGTCCGCCGCGGCCGCCGCCTGCTGCAATCACTGCTCGCCTTCCGCTGCCACCTCGACCCGCCCCCTTGGGCGCCTGACGATGAAGCCACCCGCAACGCGTACATCGCCGCCGCCAACGCCCCCCGCCCCCCTGGCCTGTCGCTGGGCTTCTTCGCGCCGGAGTTTACGGAGGCTGCGAAAGCGCCTCGCGGGCTGGATCTGCATGCGATCTCCTGCCGGCTGGATGCGGGGCTGTACCAGTCGTGTGGTGGCGACTGGCTGAACGCGCTGGTGGGGGATGTGCGGCGCGTGACATCGCTGTGGCGTACCGCGCTGCTGACGGCGCGCCAGAACGAGATCCAGGGCCACTGGGTGAGCGGGGAGGGGTGATGCAGCCCAGCAACCCACGTCCTTGCATGTGCTGTGTAAAGCCCGTGCAAGGAAAGGAGGCCCTGAATCCCTCTATCCGGGTTGCAGCTTGGCCTGATTGAATGCAAGCATCATGTCGACAAAGGCCTCCTACCATAACTTGCAATGTCGAAAGCTTGAGCTCAAGACACATACCCTTGGTCAGCGCCCTCCCATCCCGACTGAATGTACAAAGTAACCCCCCTGCAGTACGTATGGTCATGCGATGGTCAGGTTGCACTGCATCTTCAGCAAGTGACCGCTTGCATGGATTGTCAGGCCAGGCTGGCATTGTCTGGCGCCTTCAGTAAGGTCACGCGCCGTGCTTGTGCTTGCGCGCGCGCTTGTATGTGCGCAGGGCGCCACGCCCATGTTTGCCGACGAGGTCGACAAGCACATCTCGCACCTCATGTCAGACCCTGAGGAGCACCTCTCGCTGCTGCCCAAGCCTAAGCCGGACCCTGCCGCGTCTGCCGCTGACGCCACCGCCGTGAAGGAGGAGGCAAAGGTGCGCGCCCACTTACTAGCCGTTTGGGAGGTTTCACTGACGTTTTGGCCCACCCAAATGCGTTGCCACACAGGGGGCGACATGTAGCGGGGATCCAGCCGCATTATGATGCTAGTCATTGTGTCGCCCTGGATTTCTTCCTGGTGTGCTCACAGGCGGATGAGGTTAAGGGCGAGCCAGGGACGGCAGCGGAGGCAGCAGCGGCCCCACCGCCACCAGCAGCAGCCGCGGATGCAACGATGGCAGACGCTGCTGCGCCGGCTGCCGATGGCACTGCCGTAGCATCAACCGCCACCACCACCGCAGCTGCACCCGCAGGCGCCGCCGCAGCACCAGCAGCGGACGCAGCAGCCTCCGCTGTCAAGCAAGAAGGGGAGGCGGAGGTGAAGGCAGAGGAGCCGTCTGCCGATCCCGCCACAGCCGCCGCACCCGATGCCGCCGGCGTCGTCATCGACCCGACCCTTCCTGCCGAAGAGGACACGGGTGATGCATGTGCGCTGGATGACCCCTCGCGCATGTTCGTACCGATGGGCGGCTGCCGCGTGTGCTGGAGCAACGTGGATCAGGCGCGCACGCTGCTGTGCGACGGCTGCGACGGCGAGTACCACTGCTACTGCGTTGAGCCGCCGCTGCTGGAGGTGCCGGAGGGCGACTGGTTCTGCCCCTCGTGCCACGCCAAGCGTGCGGACGAGGCTGGGGGCGACGGTGCGGGCGCGCTGGCGGTGAAGGAGGAGGGCGGGGCGGCCCCCAGTAGCACTGCAGGTGAGAGAGACCCTGGCCCTGTAGGCTGCTGTCTTGCTGACCCTCTTATCAGATTTAATTTGGATTCAGGGGGAAATGTGCATCCGATACTATTGGTACGTGTCTTCTTGCGCTTGAGCTCGGCCCATTGATCGATGCTGCCATGGGAGGGACAGCAGGGTCGGGTGCCGTTTGCTGCTTGGAGTTCCGCTGCACTGACCGACCCTCACGCTCTAACTCACAGTGTGGTCGAAGGTGCCTGGTGGCTCAGCGCGCACAGGTGCTCTTGCGGGTGTCTATGAGCAGACCGTCATGCCTGCTGCCATGCAACCCTTGCGTGCTTGCTTGCAAACCTCAGGCTCCAAGGTGCCGTCGTGCGCATGGCAGCATGCGCACTCCCACGCACACATCCAGCAGCATGGAGCCTCACAGGGGGCCCAGGGAGGTGTGAAGGTGAGGGGGGCGGCGTGGTGCCCTCTGGAAATCATTTACTGGCAGGAGGACCAGTAAATGGTACAAGCAATTGATGAATGTATGACAGTGCTTGCCGGTGACCTTATGGCCACACAGGGGTGCGTGCACGTTGTGCAAGTGTACAAGGGTGTGTGAAGCGCAAGGCACAGCAGCTAGTTGCAACAGCCTGATGGTTGTGGTCGCCGATTTCTCATACGACCTGTGCACAGCGCCGCCACACCAGAGCCGGCACCCACCCTGGACCGACGTTCCCATTGCATGGCAAAACATGTTAATTGCTGCTGTTGCCTGCTGTGCAGGACGCTGCCAGCGGGCCGCTGCACGTTCCCGATGACATCCCTGCCGGCCCGCGCATCGCGCCTGCCGGCGGCAGCAGCGGCCTGGGTGAGGTGCGGGAGCTGCTGGGCATGGCGGTGCTGCTGGGCAACGTGGACTACTACGCAGCGCCACCCTCGGGCGTTACAGGGTGGGTTGTTGATCTGTCAGCCGCCACCGCGCAAAGCTTCGTTATGTCATGTTGTGTTACATCAGGAGCGTGTCGGCCAATCAGCCCATGCTCCCCCAAGATGGGGACTCGTCCCTGCATTTCGAGGTGTAGCGTGTACACGAGTGTTGTCACGGAACGAATGCGGCGTGCATTTGGGTTTGAAAACATTTCTGTGGGGCCATGTGCATATGCGTATATATGCTGACTTTGTCCTAAGCTGACCACTGGAGCTGACTACTGGGGCGTGTGGGTGCGTGCCTTCGCTGTGCACAGGTGGACTCCGGCCCGGCGCCTGGCGCTGCTGGCCACGCTCACCGACCTCTGCTTGGACACGCAGGTAAGGCGCCAGGGAGGGGCTTGCACTGCACAGCGCGCACTGGTGGTGGTCATCGCCTGTCGCATGTCCCGGATGGATTGACCCCACCCGTGCTTTCTCTCATCCTCTGTTTTCATAGAGCGCCGTGCATGCGCTCCTGCACGAGCGACGCCCTGATCATGCATGAACTGCTGCCAGCAATGCCAGGAGGCGCAACAGCCCTGCCCCAACATGAACAGTTTCTACACTCTTGGACTCTGAAGCGCGTGTGTGTGTGCCATGTTCATTCGCATGGATGCTGTGGCCGGTGGCCATGCATCTTTCATGGGTGTCATGGTGTGTACTGCATGCCTGCGCGCATGCAGGCGCTGCGCTCATACCTGGATGAGCTGGTGGAGAGCCGCAAGCAGGCGCGCGCCGAGGTAAGGCGGGAGAGTTGGTGGTGGTGGCGGCAGTGGCGGTGGCGGTGGGCAGAAGCACTGCAGTTGTTGCCGTGCAGCGCGGAACGCATGACATATTGATATGCCTGCAACTGCAAGGCAACCGCCACACCTGGGATGCCAGGTGACCGCACGTCCACAAAGGAAGTTTGCGACGCAAGCCCGGCCGATGCGTCACTATCGTTGCACACCCTGTCATGCTCGTTGTGCAGATCGCATCCCTACGTGCGAAAGCGCGTGACCGGCAGCAGGAGGCGGAGGAGGAAAAGAAGCGCTTGGCTGCGGGGGGCGCTGCTGCTGCTGCTCCAGGAGCGGACGGCGCGGCGCCGCCAGATGGCGACACAGGTAGGTTAGATGTGCACGGGCTTTGCACAGGAATTGCAGATCACCCACATTGCTGGCTTGCCCAGCACAATAGGGTGGTTGTTGTGAGGCAACGCGTTGGCACCTGGCAGGAGCCGTGCACGCTGGCATGATCAGTCATAATCTGGGCTCCATACAGGCAACAGTAGGCAAACCCAAACGCTATCCTTGTGCATAACAGCACGCTGTGCTCCTTAGTTTGCACACAAACGTGCGGAGCGCATGACATGACAGTTGTCACGCTTCTGACCCTGCAGAAATGAAGGATGGCGCAGCAGTCGACGCTGCCGCCGCCGATGCCAAGGGCGGCAAAGGCAAGGGCAAAGGCAAGGGCAAGGGTGCTAAGGCCCCCGCCGAGCCCAAGCAGGGCCCTCGGGGCCGACCGCCCAAGGCCACCCCCGCCAACGCCCTCCTGGCAGCCCGCGATGCCGCTGCTGCCGCCGGCACTGGCACGCCCCCGCCCCCCGCTATCCCGGCCGCTGCAGCTGGCAAGGGCAAGAAGGGCAAGGCGGCGGCGCTGGCGGCTGAAGGAGCGACAGGCGAGGACTCAGCGGCTGTGGGGACGGGCACGGGCGCGGTTGCGGGCGAGGGCGAGGAGGGTGGTGAGGTGGAGCTCGGCGGCGCGGTGGGCAAGGAGGGCGGCAAGGAGGGCGGTACAAAGAAGGTGTACCGCAGGGGCGGCCCCGACCTCACCACCCTCAGTGATGCGGAGGTAAGGGGAGCAGGGGGGGGGAGGGGGGGAAGCAGCACTGTAGCGAGCGTTGAAGGTGATGCCCCGCATGTCGCACCTTTTGTGGTACATGTGTTGTAGCGCACAGTCGTGGCCGCTGAACGTGCCAAGGTGAAAGGTGTGGTACAACAGCAGCCCAGGACGAGGATCTGATTCAGTATGTTAAAGACACAGTGTACCTGGGCCTGTGAACTCAACGCACGTGCAACACGGGTTGTGTGCTGTTCCTGTGTTTCCCCTGCAGTTGCGGCGGCTGGCGGCGCTGGAGCGTCAAGCGGAGGCAGCGGTCACCCGCATCGCCTGCCTGGGAGAGGACCGCCATGGCAACAAGTGAGCAGCTAGCGAGTAGCGACATGCATTTCCTGACAGGCCTGAAAAACTGGGAGCCAGGTGACGAGAGAGCAGCGTAACCACTACCAAACGCCAGCGTGAATGCATGATGCATGTGTGGTGGCAAAGCGGTGCAAATACACATGCATGCATGGTTTTGGGTGTAGCGTTATCTGCATGAGCAGTGTGTCGGCCTCATACTCCTTTCACGTATACCTGCACACGTATGGGTGTGTGTTTGTGCCGGGGGCGGACCCCGGCTGTGCAGAGGGGGAACCGTGCATGACGTGTGGTCTGCGCGTCACGCGCTGTGCGTAGGTACTGGTGGGTGGGCGTGGACTTCCTCAAGGCCACCCCGGACGAGCCCGGCGTGGTGCTGGTGGAGGCGGCGCAGCCCGGCTCATACGCCGCTGCCGACACGGCCGCTGCCAAAATCTTCGCTGCCCGGCAGCGCAAGAAGCTCGGCCTACCGCGCCTCCAGCCCTCCGCGGCGCCCGCTGCCGCCGCTGACCCCGCCACGAAGGGCGCGGAGGGCACGCCCGCGCCCGAGGGCGACGCGGCTGCACCCACGGATGCAGCCGCCAAGCCGGACGACGCAGCGGCAGCGGCGCCGCCCGCAGCGGCAGCTGTTCCCGAGCCCGAGGCGGAGCCTGAGCCGGAGAGCGAGGATGCTGAGGAGCTCGACGAGTTTGGGCGTGTCAAGAACAAGCCTAAGCCTGTGGTGATTACGCTTGGCCTGGACGACCCCCCTGGAGCGACGTGGGGCATGTACAACACACCCCACCTCCTCAACAGCCTCATTGACTTCCTGCAGCCCAAGGTGAGCCAGGAACAGGCCTGTAATCATGAGTCGTCGTGGTGGGTGCTTCCACTTCGCCGTGACATCGAACGGAAAGACTGTAAGATACCGTTGGTTTAAGGTTCAGTATGTGCAATCGGTGCTTCCAAGCCCAGGCCAACGTTTTCGGCTAGGTGAGGACCAGTAGCTTCAAGGGCTCGGGCTGATCCCCTGACTTGCCACACCCGCGTGTTCGGCTGAACGTGCCTTGATTGCATGGCACCACCAAGTTTGTGTGTTATCGGCTCATCGCTGATCGCCTGTGGGACCGCCTTCCTAGTGCTGTTCTTATGCTGTTCCTGACAGGGCTTGAGGGAGGGGCCGTTGAGGGCGGAGCTCATGAGGGCGAGGGACCGCTTGATCGCTTCGTTAGGACCCGCTGCGACGGCGCCGCACGCAGATGGCGAGTCCCACACCGCACCCGCGGACGGCGCTGCCGCCGCCACCGCGCCTTCCGGCGCAGACGCACCCGCACCCGCCGCAGGGCTGCCCGCAGGCGCGGACGGCACGGACGCCGCCGCGGCGGCGGCGCTGCACACCACCCCGCACATCATGCAGCTCGCGCTGACGCTGGCGTCCGCCGCCGCTGCCGGCAAGGGCAAGGGCAAGGCGGCAGCCGCCGCCCACGCGGCAGCGACGGCCTCCGGCGGCGCAGCTGCTGCGGAGGAAGGCGAGGCGCCCGGCCTTCCCTCATCCACCAGCGCGGGCGATGCCATGGCGGTCGATGGCGGTGCCGCGGCGCCGCCCGCGTCAACCTCCGCGGCCGCCACTACGGCGGGGGCGTCATGTGAGGAGCTGCGGTCTGAGCTTCTGGCGCTGTTCCGCTCGCTCAACCGCGAGGTGTTTGCGGACTTCTGGGGCAGTGAAGGCCGGCGGGACGCCTGGGAGGCGTTTGTGGGGCGCGCGCGCAGCCCGCAGGAGATGTGCGCGGCGATGACGGTGCTGGAGGGCATGGTGGTGGATGAGGTGCGCAAATAAGGAAGGAGGGAGAGGGGGCAGAGGGGGAATGAGAGGCCCCACTGGAAGGGCGGCATGGAGGGGGGGAAGGATGGGGCCAATGCATGGACGGCTGCAGGGCCCAAGCCAGGCATACAGGGCTGAGCCCAGCGGGTGTTTATGATTGGACAAGGGTGGTGCTTTGTAGAACGACACTCAGGCTGTGCATTTGGTTTGTAGAACGACTTCTTTGGTGCTGATTGAAGCCATGACTTGCGAGGAGCGGGTGCATGTTTTTGTATCCGTCCCTGATCGCATGGTCGCTGTGTTGAACGCATTGCGTGCGTGCAGGCGTTGCGGCCGCACTGGCGGCTGTGGGCCCCGGCGCAGCACCCGGGCCTGTGCACCACCTGGGCTCTGGCGTGGTATCGCTTCCAGGGCCTGCAGAGCGCAGTCAGCAAGAAGGTGAGCGTGCCTGCCTGCTCCACCCCGCCATTTCCATGCTATCAAGATACCGCCCACTCGTGCCGTTCAACATGTCAATGCCAGCGTTGTGCATACCCCATCTCAAACAGTGGCCATGTCCTGCATGCTGCAAGCTGGCACTGCCAACCACCCTTGATGCGAGACCGTCCGTGGTCTGGCGTATCCTGCAGTAAATACACTCGTGAATTCGTAATCGTGCGACGCGTTGACGCATTGTACACACACATGCACACACCTTGTCCTGCTCTCCGCTGCTCTGCGCTGCGCAGGTGCTTGTGAAGGAGAAGCCGGAACTTGCTGTGTACACGCGCGCCGTGATCGCGTCGGGCGGCGGCAAGACCAGCTCCAAAGGGGAGCCCCCGGCCGGCAATGACCGCTACCCCTCTCGCGCACGCGGCGGCGCCGCGGCGCACCCGGCGCAGACAGGCAAGCGGGGGCGTGGTATGCGTCAGGGCTCGGAGGACCCAGCTGGATCCGACGCGCAGGACTCTGGGGACGACGGCTATGTGCACCACCTCCACCACCACCAGCCCCCCCAGGACCCAGATGACCCCGACTTCGATGGCAAGGCCATCTCACGCCCCGCCAAGCGCCCCAAGAGCGGCGGCGCGGCGGGATCCGGGAGCGCAGCGGGCGCCGGCTCGGGGGGCCTTAAGCTGAAGATCACCATGAAGCGGAAGGCGCCTGAGGTGTCGCCGGAGCATGCGGCTGCCGCAAGCAGGCAGGGTGAGCCAGGGAGGCGACAGGCGATAGCTGTGCTTGCGCTTGGTTTGATAGATTGGATAACAAGACCAGCGTGCGCTGTACTGGTACCGAAGCGCTTTGCCTTGGGCGACCACTGCAGCAGTGGGCTCAGCTTTGGATGGAATGCTCTTGCTGGCATGCAGCATGGCATGCTGCAGGAGTGCAGGCCCTGTACTGGAATGCTTTGAGTGTGCCAATGGCTTTCCTAACGCACCTGCTGCGCCCTGCCATGATTCTGGTGCACTGCGCAGATGAGGCTGGTGGTGCCGGGGCGTTACCTGCAGCGGGCGGCAGCGGCCACCTGCCCCGCAGCCGCCTGCAGCGCAACAGCAGCCGGCATAGCGGCATGGCGGTGTCCGAGGATGGCGAGAATGACGACTACGGCCAGCAAGCCGCCTACCAGCAGCCATACCACGACAGTAACCCGCAGGAGCAGCACCCGCCCGCCCACCCGCAGCAGCACTCGCATGCGTCGGGGGGCGCAGCAGGGGAGGATGCATTCATGGCGGATGCCGGCATGGGCTACGACGAGGATGCGGATGACAACGAGGGTGACGCGTCGCTTGCTGGGGAGGATGACGAGGATTACATGGAAGGTGGTGGTGGTAAGAAGCGGCGCAGCGGCGGCGGCAAGGCCTCGCGCGCTGCCAACGGGAAGCCGCGCAGCAAAGCGGCGGCGCCGCCGGCGCCGGCGCCGGCCGGGCAGCAGCCCGCCGCGGGGCGGGCAGGCGGCGGCAGCAGCCGCGGCGGCCGCCTGCACGGCGGCATGACCGGCCGCGGGGGGTCGCGGGACAGCACGCCGCAGCCCGACACTGCACAGCTGGAGGACGATTTGGAAGACGACGTGAGCGGTGCGGGGGGTGCGGACCACGGTGCGCTGCAGCAGCAGCCCTCCTTGCAGCCGCCGCCCTCGCAGCAGCCCGCACGTGGCAGCAAGCACGGGCTCAAGGCCCAGAAAGCCGGGTTGCCGCCGCGGCCACCGTTCCAAACGGCCCCGCAGGCGCCAGGTGCAGCCCTGCCGACCGCCGGCAGCGGCGCGGCCGTGCCGCCGCCACCGCCCGCGGCGCCCCACCACGCCAAGCCGCATGCCAGCAGCAAGCCCCACCACGCCAAGTCCAAGTCGTATGATGACTACGATGACGTGAATGCTTTCGACGACCTTGGATCTTGAAGTTAGGCGAAACGTCATTTCACTTGAGAGCATGAGCAGGGTGTTGTGCATCCCTGGCAGGGCTCTGGCGCGCGCGTTGCATTCTTTGTGGTAGCACTACCCACGCCAGCGCCGACCAGCAGGATGCCAAAGGGCGAAATGTGGGCGATTCTGCGCTGCAACGGTGTCGCTTGCCACCTGTGGGCGGTGCATGCAGCGTGTTCGCCGGCTGCGTTTCAGAGAACAATGGCGAATTGGGCGGCTGGGTTTGTGAGTGCAACAAGGCACCGTCAAGAGTAGGAACAATCCGGGGGTTTGCAAGGCCAAACAGCCAGGCATTGACTGGTTTGCCATCAACGCACACGGGCATGGGTTGCGCATCACTTTCACGATTAGTCACCAGAGCCACCAGCCCGCAAGTCCCTGCGTCCCAACTGCAATCCCAATATGCCAGCGGTGCAGTGCGGGATGAACCTACAAACTGCTTGTGTGTCACTCGTGTCTCGTAGCGTTGTGCATGCAGACGGCAGCTGTGCCAAGCCAGGCCTTCACTTGTGGCACTGCAGGGCCACCGACTTGTCTTGAGCACAGCCGTGCCACCTGTTGGCAGGCGACCTGCACGCCTGCTGTCTACCTACTACCTGCCTACTACCGTACTGACTGTATTGGAGTGCATGGTGCGTTGTGGCCGTGTTCCGATGCGGCTCCCGCCCTGCACCATCCCGTCACTGAAAGCGTGTGTTGTATCTGTTCGCCGCCTGGCCTGCCGCAATCATTGCTGGGGGTTTAATGACCTGCTGAAGGCCTTACAAGCCCCGATTCGAGCACGTCTCGTCCTGTTTGAGCCGTTGCTGATGCTTCCCAACAGGCAACAGCAGCACGCCCAACGTCGGTACGGCAGCCTGGCGAGATGGACCAGTTGCAGCTCGTGTATGACAGGCAGCTGCGCCCTGCATCACCATGTGCCCCAGGCTCACTACAGGTGCCGAAGCACTGGTTTACAGCCAGGCCAGCATCTGGCGAGGTTGTGTAAGCACAGCGAAGTCTCAGTTCATGCACGTGACCGCACTGTAAGGCCATGGCATCCCAGGTTTGGTAATCCAGCCCAGGAATCGGGACTTGCGCACATTGGGCAGCTTAAACGCTTTCCCACTTATTTGGCTTCAATGTTACATTCCGATCGAATGAGCATAGCGATCAACGGCCCGCAAAGTCAGATGCAACGGTGTTCCAAATGATAAGCACAG
This sequence comes from Chlamydomonas asymmetrica, assembly GCA_001662385.1. Lineage (NCBI taxonomy): Eukaryota > Viridiplantae > Chlorophyta > Chlorophyceae > Chlamydomonadales > Chlamydomonadaceae > Chlamydomonas > Chlamydomonas asymmetrica. The sequence goes on from BDDA01000064.1 coordinate 88,442, forward strand.
CGAGCAACGGTCTGCAAAGTCAGATGCAGCGGTGTTCCGGTGTGATGCAGTCTGTGCAGTGCAGTGCAGTTGTTCAGCTAGGAATGGATGAGGCCTCAGGAATATCAACAGAACGCCAAGCACACCAGTGCATTGCAAGCATGCAAGAAGCTCAAGGGCAAGAGACGAAGAGGGGCATGCGTGCATGCAGCCTACCCTAACCTAACACGCCCGACTCCGAAACCACCCGTTGAGCTCAAGCATGCCTTGCAATGCACTGGTGACCCATCTCCCCAGCGACAAGCGCATGCGAGGGCGGGAGGGGGGAAGTGAAAGAACACAAACAAACAAGTAGTGGGCCTGGCAGAAGGCCCAAAATAAAGCAAAGCGTTCAGTGATACACCAAAAGACAGATTGGTGTAGCAGGAGCTTCCAGCTCCCTTAACACAGCGGCTTCGCCGCTAAGACTCGGATGTATCCAAACCACTCTGCATGAAACATTAGCCAAATAACCAGGCTTATGCCCTTCTTGCAGAGTGCATAAACCATCGATTGTGGACTGCTTGACCCTCACCTGGCGCCAGCAGGCACTCGCCCCAAGCTGAACACACCTGCATTGCACCTGCACTTTGCTAACCAGCCTGTATGCACGGGGGGTGGACACATGGGCATCAGAATGCATGCATTAGCCTTCGCCTCGGCTCCAGCAGTTTTGCCTTATCATAAGCCTTACAGCCTAAAGCTTGCCTGATGCGATAGTCAGGGCCTCAGGGGGCCGTGGGGGCGGGGGGGGGGGAGCGGATTGCAGCAGCAGCGTCCAGACAGGCGGGCGCAAGCAAGCAGTTCGGCAAGGTGCCCAACACTGGACACGAGTG
>BDDA01000064.1:95467-147564 GCA_001662385.1 Chlamydomonas asymmetrica
GGCACAATATGCAGCACTGCCCTACACGGTGCGAGGCGGTGTTTCACACCAGATAACACGGCGATAACCTGCAGGGGGCGCATGACTTTGCGCGTGGTGATTCTCAAAGAAGCGCTTGATGCAGTGGATGGATAGGATGAATGGAGGTGTTGCCACGAATGAACATGGAATCCCCGGTTATATATGTAACACTTCGCCAAGTCGCTCGGCCGCCTTACATGCGTGTATATCATGCACCTGACCGCACTGTACGACCATGGCATCCCAGGTTGAAGGATTCAGCCCAGGCATTGGGACTCGCACACCTCGGGCAGCTTAAATGCTTTCCCACTTGGTGCACTGCTTGACCCTCACCTGGCGCCAGCAGGCACTCGCCCCAAGCTGAACACACCTACGATGCGCCTGCACTTTGCTAACCAGCCAGTCTTTGGAATGTGTGTTGTTTGTTTGTTTCACCGGACAGCTGGCCACAGTGGCGCACGCTGGCAGTTGTCTTGGGGCAGCAGCTGCCACGGAGGGCTGCAAAAGTACCGGTTGGCCGCTGGGCGTTGTTGATGAGTGCAGATGAAGTTGATGGTGCACTACATCAGTTGGTATTTACAGAGAGCGAACTATGGCCACAGGGCATCAAGCCGTTGATGCTGAGCAGCAACGCTGACTGTAATCGTTTTAGTGACTGCAGCTGCTCGATGCGCAGACAAACACACACATAAATTGCAGCGGCCTTCTATCTTTCATTTCGCTGTGTGTATCATGCTTCTCCACTCCTGAGACAGAGCATACGACCTAGATGCATTTTTGCAGCCTTCTCTTAGAGTCACGGGTCACCCATCACGACGCCAAGATGCCAAGAGACCTGTATAGCTCCAGCACACATTTCAAATACAATCAGTATCATCGCTTATACCTCATCATAACATATACTGCTGCTAAAAAGACCGGCAGAAACTCTGAATCCCGTACGTCAACCACCCGGTCCGCGAAGGACTTTCAGAACCTTGGATGGTTTGACTGCGCAAGCAAGCTAACCTTGTGATATGCATATGCAAGCTTAAGGAATGCAACACAACAGTGCGAGGGTGAAGGAGTAAGCCAGGCAGCGAGGCTGCCCTTCACAGGATGGACTGCATTATGTGACGGATGGACGGACGATTCAAGCACCACCAATAACAAGAAATGGATAAAAAGCTGGAGAAGCAGCAAAGTAGCCAGAATGAGGGTAACGGCGAGGGAGACAGGAACAACGCTGCCCAGCAGCATGACGTTGTGCCCCCAAAGTGAGTGCACTGGGCACAAACAGCTGGACGGACGCAAGCGCTTTCATTCTGTTCCAGGATAAGCCGTTAGCTATAATAGCTTTGCTTGCTTTGGCGTGAACTCATTTCGGTGCTTCACTTGGAAATGCTTACGCGACTCATTTCACACCTTGCAGGCCACGCAACTTGCTGGAGGGGCTGCGGCTCGGCCAAGTGGATAGGACCTGGCTGTCAGAGGAGGTGGGCGATGAAGCCCGCGCGGCGATGAACGCAGAGGTCCAGACCACAACAGCAGACAGCTTCAATCTGCTCGCCAGGTGAGCGGCAGCGGCGGCATGTTGCAGTGCTTTGGGGTTGCAGCTATAGGTGCGCTGGTGTTGTATTTTGGTGCTGACGCCTGTCCAACGGGTTCAGGAGCAGGGCTGGCGCATGGCAGGCAGAGCTCCGCCGATGGCTCGAGTTGCCGAGACCAACCCGCTCTGCCAGCTGACCGTACAGCGCACCTCAGTAGGCGCATGCACCAAAATGCATGCAGAGGTCATGCTGCACATAGAAAGTGCACGCAAAACCTTGACGCTCACACCTCTGCTTACACGCTGACGCCACTGGCGGCATACTGGTACATAACTCGAGGTACCTACGTGCCTGCGCCTGCTGCACCTGCAAGCACAATACTTCAACAACTTCCGCTGGTGCTGACATGACTGCTCGTAATCTGGGCTGACTGAAGGCTGAGCGGCATCTACTCCCACCTGGGCGGCGGCGGCGGCGGCGGCAACAGCGTGAGCGCCGCAGGCGGTGGCGGGCCCGCGAGCCCCGGCGCCAGCCGCTGGCACAAGGGGCTGTTCAAGGCGCAGGCCAGCCTTGCGGCGCGGCGCATGCGCGATGCCGCGCGCCTCAAAGCGCTGCAGCGCACGCCATACCCCATGGTCATCGCACGCATCAAGATCCTGCTGGACAAAGTGCAGGTGAGCTGCCAGGTCCGGCCCGCTGCTGCACACTGAACGGACACCTGCCCACGCATGCCTCATCCAAGCATCAGCCCCATAAGCCCATGACCGCTGCCCTTGCGGGCGTTGCCACCAAGCCTCCCTCCTGCGACTGCCATCCGTGCCAGCTGGTGCTGTCATTGCTTACCATATCAGTGCCCGAGCGGTCGTCGTAGGCAAGCAACGGCAGTTGCCTGCCTCACGCAGAGCCACACTGGCTTCGGTGCTTGGCTGGGTCTATCTGCAGGCGTTCCGGGAGAGCGCCCGCGCAGCCGCCGCCTCCCCACAGCACGGCGGCCCGCTGCGCTCCTTCGGCAGCCACTCCTCACAGCTCGCCTCGCTCGCGCCCCGCACGCCCACCGCCACGTCAGCAGCAGCAGCGGCAGCAGCAGGAAGCGGGGACTCTGCGTCCGGGTGGCACCACGCCCCCGCCATGTCCTCCTCTCCTAGCGCGACCGCTAACGGGCACCTGAGTGGGTCGCCGCTTTCAATCGGTGTGGGTCCAGGGGCAGCGCACAGGCTGAGCGGCGAGGGCGAGGGCGCCGTGCCGCCCAGCCCGACGCGGGCGCTGCTGGCCAACGCAATCTTTGAGAACCAGGACAACTCCGCACGGTGCGTGTATGTATGATGGCGCTGGCGTCAAACTCGTCCTACCAACCAATAAGATGTCTTAGTTAGTTAGTTCATTACACATGAGTTTTACGCCCTGTGATTCTGCATCAAACATAAGTTTGACTGGTTGATGCACGACATCGATTTATAGCCGGGCTGACAGCACAACTGTGGTTGGTGTCATCGATTGATAGCTGCCAGGCGTAGCAATATGAGTTGCATGAGTGTCTGGTCCTGCAGGCGCATATGCCGATATGCGCCACATGCGTGGGGGAATGCACTTACGTTTCTTTCTTATCGGGAGCGTGTCGAACCGAACATCCTTTGCTGGCCCCTGGTGGGACCAGGCGACTGAAGTTGCGCTTGAGCCACGTGCTGTTAAGCGCAAGCTCACGCTTGATTGTGGACCTGGCTATATAGTGTCGCTGCCTGCGCCGTACCACCACACAACCGATATCACCGCCTGCTGCCGCCCTTGGTGCACTGCGTTGCGGCCGTATGCGCACAGGCCTCAGCGCCATGCAGGCGGAGCGACGCTGGGCCACAGCTTCAGCGGGCATGCACTGGACGCAGATGACAGCAAGCTGACCCTGGACAAGGTGCGATCCATATGGATGCCTACATGCCTGCATGCTGATGTAACCTGGATGTGCCTGCATGCCTGTATGCTGACATGGCAATGTGCCAGTAATAACAATGATACACCACAACGCAAGCGTGCAGCAGGGCTGGGTCCTCACCTGGTCTTTGTGGTGGCACAGCCTTATCACCTCAGATCTCTCTGCCGTGCGTGTGTGGCCTCCCTGAACCCCTCGCGAGGGCGGCCCTGGGCCTTTGGCTGGCTGGCAGAGTGTAAACAATGACAAGAAGCGAAGGGCGCGTGACCGCAGAGCCAAGCGGTGCAATTGAGCCTACATTCGCACTTCAAGGTGACACTGGTGTGTGTGCTTCCCCTGATGGATCTACAGGTGATTGAGGAGCTCTCCGTCACATACGCGTTTGTGAGCGAGTTCTTGCGGAAGGTGAGGGGCAACCTCCCGGCAGCATCCACAACACGCGCCGGTCATGTGGCAGCATCCACACGCATCCACATGCTCCCACACTTCCACACTTCCACACTTTCACACTTTCACACTTCCTCACGCAGCCACCTGCCTCTGCTGAAGCCGGCCGGGTCGCAGCATGACTGCTTGATTGACTTCACATCGGGCCGGTCCATGCAGGGGCACCACAATGGTAGTCGTGCATCGCGACCCCTCCGCGTGTGCCGGTTCAAAGTTATGCTCCCTTGCGTGCGCACAGACCTCCTTTTAGAGTTAATTCATGTACATCATGCTGGTGGTGTGTGCCTGTGTGTGCGTTCCTGGGGGATGGGTCGGCGGCGCAGGTGCCTGAGGAGACGCGCCTCGAGGCGTGCCTGTGCACGCGCATGGAGAACTACAAGAAGGACCAGACGGTCTACAAGCAGGGCGACGCGCCCGACAAGTTCTACATCATTCTCACAGGCAAGCCATGGTGGGGGTGCCGCCCCGTGTGCTGCCCTGAAGCACCCAGGGCACGTACGCGTGCAAGGGGCGGGAGTTGGCACTTCTGTGACATTGGAGTTGGCACTTCTGTGACACTGTGACATGGGACAAGTCAACCAAGTACCTGAAGCATTACGGAAGCGCCATGGTGTGAATGCCAGTGCGAACATCATCAGGCTGTGTGCGTGTGCTTGTGCAGGCGTGGTGGAGGTGTGGACGCACCCGCCCGGGAACCGTCGTGAGAAGGTGGTCATCACCACACTCAAAAAGGGGCAGAGCTTTGGCGACCAGGTGTGTGCTGGGATCCATCCAAACTCCCTCCAAATTTCATATAGCAAGCCACCATATGCCTCTTTTACCGTTTTGCACTCCATGGGCTTGCTGTTGCGCTAAAGGCTTGGCCATCCCCACCCGTCACTCGGGAGCTGCTGTCAAAGGGTCGTGCGTGCATTGTCTTTTGTATGTGGGGTGTTGTGTCTGTTCCAGGCGATCTTGAACGACGAGCCGCGGTCTGAGGTGGTGACACCCACCTCCAACTGCACCTTCCTCACGGTGTCCCGCCTGGACTTCATTCGCACCTTTGCATCCTATTTCCACGGACTGTACCTAGAGGCCGGCCGCTTCTTCAAGTGAGGCGTGGCCGATGCTACCGGTCTATGGCGTTTCATCGAGTGGCTTCTCCTGCACACCCACATCCTGTGCTCCCATGCAAGCCCGTGCGGCATGGAGTCATGATACGTACGTACCGTATTTGGGCAGGCAATGCGTCTATCATCTCCTTATGCCATTTGAGCGTGGCTCCAGGCTGAACAGGCTGCGGGCAGCTAACCGACACGACCCAATTTGTGCACCACTAGCCAAATCCTGCCCACTGTCCTCTGCCTCACACTGTCGCTGCCGCTTTTGCCGCTGCTGTCATGCATCGCATTTGCACGGCGCTGCTGCCTGCCAAGCTTGTGCGACGCCCTTGCGCCCATGCACCCATGCACCATGCCTGACGCCGTCGCTGCCTGTCTCTGCCCGCAGCTCCAGCGTGACGTGCTTCAGCACGCTGCCTCCGGATGACGTGCAGCGCACGGTGCACCACATGACGTGCAGCACCTTCCACGCTGGCAAGGAGTGGGAGCCGCTGTCCGAGCAGCAGATATACTTCATTGTAGAGGGTGAGAGCGCTGAGCGGGCAAAAGCCATAGACAAACTGACAGGGCAGGCTTGATGCAGGGCTTGATGATGCATCTGATGATGCATGCCGTGGTCCAGTGCTGGTGTTGGACGTCGCCAAGCATGTCAGGAATGTATGCAGGAGCTTGGTTCACACTTTGCAGGGTTGTCATGCGTCAGCTTGCAAGCAATGAGCCTCGCTTGTCCGCGCGTGAAATGCCGCGTGTGATCTCCATGCAGTGACGCTTGCTGCGCCAGGCGCTTGCTGGGATGTGTACAGCAACTGACCAACATGTTGATTTGCGCTTGTGGCAGGCACGGCCTGCGTTGAGGTCCTCGATAAGAAGTTCCTCACCTCGGGACCTACCACTGCTGCCGGCGGGGGGGGCAGCGGCGGGGGCGCCACCAGCGGCGGCGGCGCGGCGGTGCCGCGTGCGCCTGGCGGCGGCGCCAGCGGCGGTGCTGCCGGGGCGGCGGGGGCGGGTGCGGCTCAGACGGGGGTGTCGCTGACGAGCATGCGTGCGGCGTCCACTGTCGAGGGACCGGACGGTCAAGTCACAGAGGTGAGGGTTACAATGACACAGACCACTGCTGCAAGTGGGGCTGTACTGTGCATGCGTGCCCTTGCCAAAACCCTAAACCCTAAACCCTAAACCCTAAACCCATACCCAATTCGCGCGTGGGCTCCCCTGCATAAGGCCATGCACGACCCCTCACTGAATTCACCGGCAGTCCTCCAAGTGCATCTTCCTGCCTGGATGGATCGACTTACGCTCCACCCTCCCCTGGAGGTATATGCCGCTCATAATGCCCACCTGCGCCATGGGCGTCGTACGGCGGAACGCCTGCACAGCACTGTGCTGCCGTGGTCCTGAAACTCACTCCTAATCCTGCTGTGCCGTTGCGCTGTTGTGTTGGTGCGTCGCGGGGCTGCGCTGCACAGGTCATGTACGCGGGCGACAGCGGCGTGCTGGCCAATGTGGAGATCGTCAACGGCATGCCGCGCGGCACGCTGGGCCATGAGGAGGAGCTCAGGCGGCTGCGGCGGTCGATGATCCCCAAGAAGGTGTGTGCTTGCCTCGTGCGTGCGTTGCATGGCTTGCATCCTGCCAGTATCTTTGGTTTGCCTCATGTTCGTTGCATGGATAATGGATAACATCCTGCCATTATCTTCGGTATATCTGAGCGATTGGTATCGCTGTCAGATGTGGTGATCCCCGTTGGACCCCTGGACCCACCAACTGTACGCGAAATGCGAGTACATGGCTGCATGCAGCAAAGCTTTCATACTCATGTAGTCATGTGCAACACCGGGCCAGAGCGCGTCCCTAATCCCATCGTAGGACCTGAGCTGATCCGGATCCGGATCCGATCCATATGTGAACCACCCGTATGTACATTCCGCTGATCTATGTCGCATCGGGCATCGCTCATGCCATGCCTGATGCCTTGTGCACCGGCAGACGCTGGCCAAGATCGGCCCCGGCGCGCACTTTGGCGGCGGGGCGCGCGTGCTGGGCGAGGGCGAGCTGCAGTCGTGCCTCAAGGTGACCTCGGAGACGGACGTGCGGCTGTACCACATGCATATCGGGCAGTTCTTCAGCTACGCGCCGCAGGAGCTCATCACGTGAGAGCGAAGGAGATAGATTAAAAGCATGCCAGTAGCGCGGAGTGTGCACAACTGCACAACTGCACAACTGCGCTTGGCATGGCTGGCGCAATGGCCTGCTGCTGAATGGTGTAATGTTGGGCCGTTGTTTTCTGCAAGAGTCTGGTTGCTGCTGTATGGGGTTGCTGGGCGGGCGGTGTAGCGCGAGCCGGTGGCCTTGTCGGCAAGGTCGCCTGCCACATTGAGGCTGCTGCGTCCATCCTTGCTGATGCCATGCGCCCTGTCAAAGGCGCAGCACAGGCGGCCAAAACAGCCAGGGACTGTTGTCATTTGTCAGACCCTGGGCCGTATAACACCACATCCCACGTCCCTGGACGACAAAGTACTCCCCACTGATAATGTCATACACGATTTGGTACACCTGGGTTATAACACATGATCACTAAAAGTGAGCTTACGTTTCTTTGCTGTCTTATGAACACGCTATATATGTGGTGCAGCGCGTTGCGGGATGACACCGCCTTCAAGCTCACATACTACTTTGGCCGCCTGGGCGCCCTCCCTGCACCCGACACCGTGGTGGGCCACCCGGAGGCCTCGCTGCACCGGGTCATGATGGGGGAGGGCATGGAGGATGGCGGCGGCGGCGCCGGCGGCGCGGGCGGGAGGGGCAGCCTCAGCACCGTGCCAGGCATCAAGTCCAAGAAGCGAGGTGCGCAAAAGCGCGGCACGATACGCCTGATGCTGCACACAACCGTTGCAATTACATTGGGCTACCTGCGGTGTTTATTGTGCCTTGGGCCTTGGCTGTAGCGCCCTTGGCTGTCTGCCATGCGTACCGTACATGCAACTGCATCGCATCCTGCGTACCCGCCTGCTGCTCCCTATGTCACTCAACCTCCCGGATGGTCCTGATGTGCCTGCTGCCATGTCACGAAGAGGCGCCTGTGAAGCTATGCAGTGTGGCCATGCAGCGTGCATAGGCATGTATGGATGCGGGGGAATGGATGGAGCTGTAGTTAACATGGACACTGGAAATACGGTACTGTTAGACCTGGAAGGTTAAGACCAGGATTGAGACCTTTATGTGAAAGAATTGGGAATGCTGAACTGGACAAGACCTGCTGCTGCTGCTGTGTGCAGCTGCCAAAAAGGGCGTGATGGGGGCGTCCGGCGTGAGCGCTGAGGTGGAGCGTGTGGTGGTGGCAATGGCGGCGCTCAGCAGGGAGCTCGACGGCAAGGCGCCAGGCCAGCGCAAGCCTCTGGAGCTGTTCAAAAAGGTGAGCTGGGCACGCATGGGAGCGCCTGAGCATGTACCTCACTCAGCATGTGAACACATGCAAGGAGAATGTCTTCCCTCAGGCATTGCTCACCTTGGCGCACCGCGCAATGCAATTAGTCAGCGCAGTGCCGCTTGCGAACGTCCGAGCACGTACCTCACTCAATATATGCAGTTATGCACGCACACGAGGAGGGATTTGCCTTGAGTGTTCCTCAATTATGCACACTGCTTATGCACACGCTACATTACGGCAGGTGAGGGGGTGCACCTTCTGACACCCGCAGACGCTCAGCCTAGCTGGGATTGCCTATTGTACCAGCAGGTGCATGGGCAAATGCCTGCCGGTTTGGACAACGCTCATGTGCACGTGGACATGCTGCATACATGCAGATGCTGTGTCCATGCATTCATTTGATGAACGCTGCACTGTCTGTGTCTGCGCCTCACATGCGCTGCACAGGGCACGCCTGCGGAGCGCTTCTGGTCGGCCCCGGCGCTGAGCGGCAGCGTGCGCGCCAACGTGATGCCGCACCTGCTGGCGCAGGTCTTCCCGGAGGGCCTGGCGCCGCTGGCGGATAAGGTGCGCCAGCAGCGCTGCCAAATAAACAAATAACTGCCTGATTAGCCTGCATCCCGACCAATTACGAGCTCATCAAGTTGTATCATTCCCAGAGGCATCAGCACCTTCAGCAGAACGCAAAGTTGCCGGCCTGAATCTTGCTAGGTTCTTGACTGGCCGGCATGACCTGCGCTAATAGCGCACTCCCAACACTCACCCAGATTCCTATGTGATTGCTGTGCGATGGTGGTTGGCCACTTTGCCATGATGTCCACAGGTGGATCAATTGGTGGTCAAGAGCGCGAAGCACATAGGCGACGAGGACGATTTCTGCCGCCTCGCCCCCCTCTCGCCCTCCACCGCCCAAATCCTCGTGGATCACGAGCACCAGGCGGTTCTGGCGCAGCAGCGCTACCTCGCGCAATGTGCAGCCCAGCAGCAGCAATTACAGCTGCAACAGCAGATGCTGGCGCTAGCACAGCAGCAGCAGCTGCAGCAGCAGCAGCAGCCGTCACAGGGTAACTCGCAGGGCTCCCCCGGGCAAGCATCAAGAGCAGGCGCGGGCGGCGCGGGTGCTGCTGTACAGCCCGCGGGCCGCATGGCCCACCTGAGCATCGCCGTACCGCAGAGCCACCATCATCACAGGTCGTCGGGATCTGCAGCGGCTGGTCCCGGAGCGCCTGCGTCGCCCTCTGCGGCCGCCTCCCTGCTGTCACCCTCACGTGGCGGCGCCGCCGCTGCCGCTCGCCTACCGGTGAGTGCCCTCATATACCTCCCTACAGCCTGTGTTGTTGCTGGCGGTTTGCACAGCAGGCTGCAGTTGTGGTCCCTATGGCTTGCCAGATGCGCAACCGAGCCTGGGGCACACAGTCAACACCCCTGTTACAGTTTGGTGCTTGACATGCTGGGCGAACATGCACGACTGAGGCTTTTTCTCTCAGCTTTGCGCACACTTTGCAGGCATGAGTGTGAGTCGTTAACAGGCAGCCTTTCACCTTTGCCCTGTCCTCATCTGCTCTTGTATGGCTTGCAGGTGGTTACGGAGGCAAGCCACGAGGCTTCAGGCCTCGACATGTCTGGGCCTCGCCCACATACGAGCTCCGGCCAACGCATGAGCGGGTCGTCATCCCACCCGGGCATGACCAGCGCTCAGTACCTTGCCTCCGTCCTACGCTCCCCTCGCTCCCCTCGGGCCAGCAATGGGGAATCAGAAGCTGCTGCTGTTGCCTCTGCAGGCGCCAGCGCTTCGCGCAACAGTACGTCCTCGACCTTGAATTCAAACCCAGCTAAACCGGTAGCCGGTAGCAGCCCCGCAGTGGCTGGGCGGCCCACCGCATGGGGCGAAAGCGGCCCGAGCAGTACAGGGCATCTGGCGGCCAATGCACTGCCGCATGCTAGCGGCACATCTGCGGCTGCCGATGGCGGATTCAGCGGGCCCCCCTCTCCCATCATGCACCAAGGACGCAGGTCCTTGAATGGCGGTAGTGGCGACAGCGGGGCGGCGAGCGGCACGGGCGCGGCTGCGGCCAGCCACTCGGTGCAGTTCGCAGCGCTCAGCCGCTGCAGTACGGCCTCTCACAACATGCTGCAGCGCCCCGCCACCAGCCCTGCATTCCTAAGCCACCCCGCGGCCGCTGCACACGCACACGCAGAGGCCGCTGCCGCCGCCGCTGCTGGCGCTGCTGGCGGCGGCCGACCCAGATCGCGAAGCGGTGCCGACGCCGGCGTCGGCCGCAGCAGGTCCAGCAGCAGCAGTTACCGCCCGGGCGCGCTCACTGCATCGTCCATTCTGTGGCAGCGTATGGGTGACGCGCACGGGCGCGCGCCGCCCGCGCTGCGGCAGTGCCTGACGTACGACGAGATCGCCCGCATCAAAGCGGAGGAGAGAAGGTCTCTATCCACCATTGCTCCTCAGCAGCACGCCTCGATCAATGTTGCCAGCAACGCTGTAGCATCAGCTGGCGGGCCGGGGGTGGGAAGCAGCGCCGGGGCGCTTGGTCTGAATCACTTGGTTTCGATGGGGGTGCAGGCGAGCTTTGGTGCGCTAGCTAGTCCGAAGGGTGTTGGGGTTGCTGTTGGCAGCAGCGGCCGGCCATGGTGAGCTTTTCTGCTTGTGTGCGAGTGTGAGTGTGTGTTCAAGTTGTTTACTTCACGTGGGGCCGTGCAGTGTGCACGCGTAGAGGATATACATTGTGAGTGTGTGTGTGTGCGGTGGTGAATTGGTGGTGACAGTCAGCGCTGAGTACACGCTCACACTGCCACGTAAGCGACTGCCTCGCACAAAGCCTGGTGGGCCTGGCGGCGAAATGGAGCATACCCAACCACACCTGAAACCCCGATCAAACTCAACCTAGCGCGTTGGGGCATGTAACACGCTACCTTCTTCTGCAGCGATTTCGCCCTGTGCAAGGAAATTTAGTTGTACCCCAGGTTGTACCTGGGAGTGCCTGCAATGGTGTTGCTGCTAGGCGCAGTTCCTAGGGTGCTGGTTGGCTGGATAGGTTTTGTCTTCCTTATAGTGGCTGTACAACACATGCAGTATCACGCGCACACGTGACACTGTACACGCAGGCCGTGAAGTCTGTGATACACAGGTGTGGGTGAAACCGTAGCTGTGTGCTATTTCACATGATACCGGCGGCGCACGTGGCCACTGTGCTTGTTTGACTTGCATCCATGAGTCTGCTGGGAGACAAGCGAGACAGCACTGCACAGCGAGCACGGCAGGCAGGTGATTTGCACAGCATGAAGCCACAAGAACTTGGGCAGGGGGTGTCGGCTGAATTTATGGCTGGGTTGACTTGCTCGATGCGTCAGGGAGTCACAAGTGACAGCTCACAAGTGACTGCTCACAAGTCAAGCGCACGCTACTGCCACTGTCCGTGGGCATCAAACTTTGGCGCTGAAGTCACAGCGGACTCAGAGCTCTACTGGAATGAGTAAATGAGTGCTGCTAATCAAACGTGTAGGTAGTGTTTAGCGAGTACAAGCGCTTCTGCCATGATTGAATGGCTAAGATTAGAAACGCAGAACCTAACGCCTGTACAACCGCAAGCGGTGTGAGTGCTCAAAGAAACGATTTTGTCAAATGGCCCCACGTGTGTGTGCCCACGAATACAAAAGGATGTATATTAGGTTCAAGGGCACCTCAAGTGCACCACGGTGTACTGTATGGCGGCACGTCCCGTTTTTGTCCACAATAGCGATTTTCTTACATTTCGGGCGGTGACCTAACTAACTGGGACATATCCACCAGAGTAAACTATGATATCATTCTAAGCAACAAGTTTCAGGTACGCACAGGGTGCATTCTCAGTAGTTGAGAGTCGGTGGGTTAGACGCAAGGACCGTGAAAAGCGCCAAGCACTCTGAAGCATTCAGATTTTTGCTGCTGTTGTGAAAGGGCCGGCTTACAACCCAGAAACACATATAAAATCAAATCGCTAGCGTCTAAACACCAAGTGGCTGCTCTTTCCGGTCTTTCCCAGCCTGTTGCAGGCCTCAACAGTTCCTGGAACCACACGTGGCCGGTCTAAGATGCAAGCCAACATGTTCTAATGCTCAGGGCAACCGCACACCCGAACCGAACACAAATGGAAAGCACAAGCGAGGAGGCGATGAAGTACAGAAGCTACTGTTATCTACAGTGAGAACCTCGAGCGTTCAAACGATTCCTGTGCTGCCCAGGTGGACTCTACCACGTTCTGCTGCCATTTCCTCACGACGTGAACAGCGGCCCTCAAGGGCGTAGGAGGGCCGTCGTTGTCACATAGGTAAGTTTGGAGGATTTTCGCACAAGCTTCTCTCCTATGTCGGTAGTGTCGGTTGTGGCCAAACATCTGATGATTGGTGGTGGAGTTTAACGAACACAACACCCGTGTACGCGCGGGCAGTGTGGTAGTAGCCACTTCTGCGCATGTCCTGTACTTGAACATACGTATCCTGTTACCTTCGCCTCCCTCACACAGGACAAGCTCTCGTCAAGGTATCAGCCGGATAGATACCCTCTTGAACCCAAAAAGGAAGTGAAGAAGCAGATGGAGCAGGGCCAAGCAGCATTAAGCTCACAACAACCTCCTGGAATGAAGTCAGAAGCGGACCAAAGAGCTTCAGGGCAGGCCGCCAAGGCCGCTGGCCGCAAGCTCCAGTCGCTGTGGCAATCCAACTGGAGTGCCACACGGAGGGTTTTAGAAGGGGCTTTTAGAAGGTCTTCACCGTTGTGTGTGCAGGCAGCCAAGCAGAACTCGCTGGACACTTTGAGAGAGGCCTGTGATCTGGTGCGCACGCTGCCCGAGAACACAGCTGCCGCTACGCTTAAAAGCGCTCTCCACCTAAAACTTCGAGGTGGACTGCGGGCCAGCGCTCCGCTGCCACACGATGCAGCAGTTCGTGCTCTTGTCAACGAGACCAGCAGCAAAAATCAGACTGGCCTGCACGTGGCGTGCTCAAAGGGCTACTCGGACATCGCTGAGTACCTTATGTCCCAGGTGCGGTGCGCTTTTCCTAGGCTTCGTCTTTTCACCTAGTCCGGCTCCTGCATACTCAGGCTGCAATCCATGGCTGTGCTTGTATTCAAACAGGGAGCAAACGCTTGGCTTCAGGACAACTGTGGACTGCGTTCAGCCATTCACTACGCCGCAAGGTCGGACCATGTCGCCTGCATACACGTCCTTATGTCTAGCGAGAACTCCCGTGCGTCCACTCGCTCCAATGGCAGGAGGTGAGCATATGATATTTGTCTAGTCTTGCTTGCTTGCGGCGTGCCAGATTGGGCCGGTGTCACCCCGCACGCACCAGAGTCATCCTGGTGCAAGGCGTCATCGTGGCCCCCGGCAACGCTGTTGCTGCAGGCCTGCTGAATATGTCACACGTGTCACACGTACATCGTCTTACAGGACTTGCAGGCTGGACTTGAACGTTTGCGCTTGTTCGTTTCCTTGACGTCAGCAATTCCTGCCTGGTCCTGCCATACTTTGCAGCCTGGTGGACATTCGCACTATCTCTGGCTCTACGCCTCTCATGTATGCTGCTGCTTCGGGCAGCCTGGCATCGCTGCGTGCGCTGCTTCAGTATGGCGCCGAGGTCACGCTTGTGTCACGCACGGACGCGTGGGATGTTTGGTCGTGGCCAGCACGGGGCAGCAACGTGCTGCACTTTGCAGCTTACGGAGGCAGCCTGGCCTGCGTTGCGGAGCTCCTTGCTGCTTACGTGAGTTTTGCTGACTAAGCCCTTGGTCAGCGGTTGCTGCTGCGTGTGCTGTGCGGGCCTGCCTCATGCTGCCCAAGGGGTCGTGAAACACAAACCTTTCATAGGTCCTGTGCTTGTAGCCTGTGTCCTCCAAACCCACGGGTTCGAACGTAACCCACCTGCACCATGAAGTGCAGTGATACATGCAGCGGGGGCGGGGCGGGGCGGGGCGGGCATACTGGCGCGCGTTGCATATTTTGCTCCTGCGCCATGCAGCGCACCCAGCAGGAAGGCAGCAAGGCCCACTGCAGCGCAGCAGGGTCGCTGCAGTGGCTGCAGTTTAGCCCAAACAGGCCGCTTGGGTCCCTTCTGCTAGGCACGTCAGACCGCCAAGCAGCCGGCTGTCCTGGTGTGCAAGCAAACCACCGGGGCCCCTAGGGCAACGCCAGCGGTTCCACACACTGCACAACAGGCTACGCACACTATAGCATGCGCACCTGCCTACCAGCAGCCCCAGCTGACGCCACGCACCACCCTGTCACCTGCAATGCGCATGTATGGCAATCAACCAACCGCCTGCTGTATGCCCGCTTCTTACACCATGCTGCAGTGGGAGCGTATGCGCGGCAGCGCACGTGGCGCTCAGCTGACTGACCCGCGCCAGGTCAAGAACGACGCGGGGCTGCGCCCCTGCGATGTCGCGCGCGGCTCGGGCCACGTCGCGCTCGCCGCCGTGCTCAACCCCGCCGTGCCCATGGCCGACGCGCTGCACAGCACCGGCGTGGAGGTGATGGTCGCCCCAACCCTCGCGCGGGTCGCCGCCAAGGCGCTGCAGGCGCGCTTCCGCGCGTCGCTGGTGGCTATCCAGCAGGAGGCGCGGGTCGACGGCGGGCGCGCCTCGCTGCCGCTGCCCGACGGCGCCTCCCACACCGCCTCCTCTCTACACTCCGTCTCCGTCAACCTCAATCTCAACCCCAACCCCAGCCAAACTCCCGTTTCGGACGCGTCGGCAGGCGCGGCAGCAGCCGCATCTGTGTCGGGCCCGGCGCAGGCGACGTCGACGTATTCAGTGCCCGGCTCGAGCGCTGCATCAACGCCTCGCCCGTCATTCCAGTTGCCGGGCTCGACTGCAAACGGCATGGCAGGGGCTGCGGAGAGCGACGCGGGGGCGGCGGCGGGGCCATCTGGCAGTGGAGGGTTCCCGTTGGGGCTGCGGCCGGCAGGGTCCGTGAGCATGCGCATGTTGAACGCGCTGTCCAGGATCAACCTCGGCAGCGCCAGCTTCACATCGTCTGCGTCGGGTGCTGCCAATGCGGCCTCGCCGCACATGCCGTCCCCGTCACTCAGCTCGCAGCAGTCGCACAGCCGGCGCATGCTGATGCTGCAGCAGCAGGCGGCGCAGCAGCTGCTGTTTGACCCCACGCGGCCGCCCCTCACGCCCGCCTGCGCCCTCCCCGGCGGCGCGGCGCATGATGACGCCGAGGATGGCGTGTGCGGCGTGTGTTTGTCGCAGCAGGAGGGTGCAGCGCTCACGCCTTGCGGGCACGGGCTGTGCACGACCTGCGCGACCCAGATCGTGAACATGATGGTCGCCAAGCCGCTGCAGTGCCCCTTCTGCCGCCAGACCGTCAAGGACTTTGCCAGGCCTACGGTTGCGGCAGCAGCAGCACCGCCTCACGAGCCCGCCTCTGCTTCTTCAACGGCGACGCCATCTGCCGCGCTTGCACCTGCAGCGCCGGCGGCCGTGAATTTGTGAGACGGCGAGGTGCGATGCGCACCGTTGTCGGCGGAGCTACAGCAGGCATGTGTTTGCTTCAAGGGAGGTGACACCCGCGCCACACAAGGGAGGTAGCAGGGGTACTCATGCAACTTGAATGCTGTCCTTTGCTTTGCCAATGCCCGCCCCATTTCCGTGTGGTTGCATTGTTGCGTCTCCGCCTTCCATGGTTTCACCCGTGTGCTGCGTATCGTATTCATTCAACTCGCTCCCCCTTTGCGCTGCACTGCATAGCTGTTGCTAGGGATGCATCGCCAGGCATAGGGTGCCTGTTGCAGCGCTGCACTTGTGTGTGTCCTCCTGGGTCAAGAGCTTCATGGCATCAATGGTGCATAGCAGCTTGACTGCTGCTGGTTGCGTCAATCCTCCGGTCAGCGTCGGAGAGTTGCTTCCTGACAGCGCATGAATGGACCGCTGCAATGCCCACAGCCTGCGCTGCTACGTCAGTCAAATCGCTGCCTTAGGTGCCTGTACATTACCGTCCTAATTGCGGAATGCTACAACAGGAGAATCATGGAATCCGTAAGGGCGCACAGGCTTATTACTAGTGCGTTTGCGGTGCACGTAGCCGCACACGTGGGATGGGTGTGCATGCGCCTTGTCCACGCCTGGCTGTGCGCATCCGGGATGCCGTTCTCTGATGCTGCTCCGCGCCACAGTGCGTCTGGCTGGGTTACTGTGCTTCTCCGATTATGTTTAGCGCATGTATAAGTGTTTGCGAGTGCGACATTGCAATGCGTATGCACAGCAGGATCAGGTTGGCCACGTTTCTTACATCACATGTGGTGATGTGCTGCACAGTGCGCTTAGATGCTTTTCATTGATAGAAGGGCAGCAAGTGCCTACCAACAGGCTGAGAGAGAATAATTCCATCATATTGTTGCACCCAACGATTGTGAACCTGCATTTGCTGCACCTGCGGGCTCGTGTTGCGCTTGCTGCCATCAGCAGCACTGTGGTTATTGGTACTGCTGTGTTTGACGGCTGTACATGCATGCTGCAACATACAATATCTTTTGCATATTCGCCACCAGAGGCCATGTGCAGCCCCCGGAAAGCGTCGCGCTGTGCCAAATGCTCGAATGCGTCCGTGTTCATGGAACATGCTCTCACTGAATGCGAAATCAACGTGCAATGATGCATGCTTGATGCTCTGATCATGCTCTGATCAGCGTCTCCGGCAACGTGCGTCCTGACGTGCACCGAGGTGGGCACAGTTGCGGTGCGCATTTCCGCCGCGTGCAGCGCTGGCTGCCCTTGCATGTGCCTTTGTGGTGGTGCACGACGCGCATGCGCACCCCCAGGACCTGGGCAACTGATCCCGTCGCGCCTGTGCTTGCGCAACAAGCGCCGCATATGTGCCAATCGCAACTGCACAGCGAGTCTGGAAGGCAGTCAACCCTCTGGTCATGGCGAGGCACTTTTAGGGTCGCGCTGCACGCTCTGCCACTTAGCCTGCCGTCGATCTCGCGCCTTGCCTTGTGCCATGGTCCCCTGCTGTGCACGGCTCCGTTCTCACCCTTTCCAAGACAAGTACTACTGTGCCCTGCGCTCGCAAGCACTTTGAGGGGTTGCTGCTGCGGCATCCTGCTCATTTCGGTAGTGCGCTTCATGCTTATGCATCCTACTCCGCTGCGCAGTCAGATCAGAATCGTCCGCATTGCTGTTTGTACTGCTGCACCGTATGTACCATTGATCCCCTGCATTAAATCACACTGATCCTTGTTTGTCATCTGTGCCAAATCGCCTTCATGCATGCTGTTTGCTTGCGCTGGCAGACTAAACTCCCGCTGTCAAGCTGCTGTTGTCAGGTTTGCTGACATCATGCACCGTTTTGTCATACCGTTAGAGTGGTCCATCACTACATTAACTAGCTTGCTCACTGTGCTATTAATCAACGAGCGCGGGCAGGCATTTTCAGGTTGTGCACACCCAAGTCCCAACATCCTGGCTGTCATACCACCCCAGCAGCAGCACCCCTGCCGCACCGCCACAACTAGCTGGCATGGGTAGTGACAGGCAGGCAACAGCTGTCACCGCTGGCTACCGCTTTTGCACTTGCCACTTTGGTGGCCGTTTGCACGGAGTGCAGTCTGCATGCGAGAGCTTCTAGAACGTCATGGCCGCTGATTTGCGCCTGGGCGTGTTCTTGACTCCTTCCGTATCACTGGCACTGGCATGTTGCCGCAGGTGCCTTATGTAAGACCCGTGTCCTGGTGCTTGTCATGAAGCTGCCTACATTCAGTGGAAACACTATACAAGGCGCAACGGCTTCGGCCTGCCAACCTGGTTGCGCATTAGCCTTGATTTCAGCGGAGCCACGGCCGTGATAACCCACAACGTCCCCACAGCCTACCACCATCAGAAGCTCCGCACAACACAGGAGCCTGAAGCAACACCACAAGCAAGACGCTGCGGGGTGCATGAGCGTCAAAAAGCGGTGCATGCCAGTGCATAGGCCGATGTGTCAACGTAACCACATTGCCAAAGTGAGGACCCAAGGATGCAACCATGCATGTTCCGTGAGAGCTCGTGGATGCTCATATCTACGGTCTGCTTTGGCTTCAAAAGGGCGACCATGCAAGGACTGCCTGTCCTTGTGACAGCCAGCAGGGTTAGAAAGCCACACTGACTTAGGCTTGAACCGTCATGCGTACTGAATATTGATTGTGCAAACGCCGAAACGTATCATGGGAAATGCTGCTTGCGCGCTCACTGGGCGTGGTGGCAGCTTCCAACGAGGTGCGACCGCGAGCACGACAACTGCGCCACCAACACGTGCAGCATCAGCTCATTGCATGCCGTCCAACACATGTAGAACCGTACAATAAATCGCAATAGCGGCATACCATTCGAGCCTGTACGGTAACACTAAGCCCGCCATGGCCAGTAACCTAGCATGTGTGAACAATATGCATGAAAAGAGTAGCAGAAAGAGTAGTAAAAAGAGTAGTAGAACTCTGTGGCATACCATATGGAAACATACTGCCACCTGCCTGCAGGTGGTGGCCACAAAGGTGTTTGTGGGCAGGCGCACGTGGTACGGTTGTGGGTGCTGCATGATAAAACAGGCCTCGCCAGCAAGGCGCTGCTGGCGGACCAAGGCCAGTTGGCTGGACGTGGTGTGTGTGTGTCGTGGCGTCCGTCAAGCCAGCGTTACATGCAGCAGAGCTGGGGAGCGTTGCGCGTCATGGGGTGCTAAGGCCACCATGCAGTCAGTGCATCGCTGCTGCAGCCCTCAGTGGCAAGGAGCAATGCGGATGAATGCGGCACACTTCCGTGCGTACGTACAGAGCAAGGGCATCCTTGCATGCGGTACTTGCGACCAAGGGAACCCTTGCATGCTCCAAATTATGGGGGCAGCTCACACCGAGTCACACGGCAACGGTAAAGCTCAGCAGGGTTGTCACGGCCATGCTGGTGACCACCGCACCAAGCACAACATGCTGAAGTCAGAAGAGTTGTGGGGCCCTTTGCTGCACGCCGGTACCGTATATGTTCATGAAAACAAGTTGGGGTTTGCACGGTAATGTGCCTGGAGGACCTCCACTTGAGCTCGGAGGGCCTCATCGGGGTCGTCTTGAAACGCAGCAGCCAAGGTCGATAGCTGCTCTTCTAGAAGGTTGTTCCCCCGCAAGCGGTTCCGGAGCCTCTCTGTTTCCTTGACCAACTCAGGGTCCAGTGTTGCCTTCTGCGCCTCAAACTTGTACCTCCGGCTGGTGTCACAGGGTTGAGGTAGGCAGCCAACTTGAACATCGCCTGATTGAAGGTCAGGCCATCCCACATCATCAGCTCACCATTACACAACACTAGAATGGCGTTGCTGTCGTGGTTGCTGAGCAGCAACGCAAAGCTGGGGAACTCGCTAAGCACAAAGCCAGCGAGAGTCTCGACAAGCGCTTGCCCAAGCATGGAGCCGGCTCCTGGTCAGTCCTGGGGACGCCTCGACGCTCACCGTAACTGGATTGTATGATTTTGATACCAACACGTAGCTGAGGCCAGCAAGCCAGATGAAACACCCCGAACGGAGCGATTCCTCCATCCATTGCACCTTGGTAGCGCTTGTCGTCAAAGGTAAACGTAACCTTCCCACTGTCACCGGCACGCAGGTTAAGCATGCAGAACCCATCACGTGTGAAGGATACCCCGTTCAGCGCCAACCCTTTCTGTACGTGTTGCAGGAACGGTGCTGTGGCTGCAGCCTCATCGGGGTAGTTCGCCATACCAAAGTCCCCGCAGGAAAGGTACTCCTGGTTCGCAGGAAGCGGGTCGAGGAGGTTGCCGTCAGAAATAGCAACCTCCAAGCTGGTGTACACAGCAAATGCTGCTGCTTTCGTCAAATCCCCTTCACCAAAGCTGGACTCGCTGCTCTGTTCGTTGAGCTGTTCAGTGATCTGGTCAAGTCGGCGCAGTATCTTGGCGCATGAGGCCTCGAGTACCTCGAGTCTCCGAACGTCTGCTGCGGATACGCTCCCCTGACCTCCAGGTGTGGAAGAAGCACCTGCAGGGGGCGAAAAACAGAACCGATTTACACCAGCCGTGAACGCTGACTTGCAAAGCGGTTGGCTAACGGTTGATAATCACGCAGCGCCAGTGTCGTGGACACCTGGAAAGTTTCCAGGACGAACAGCCTAATGGCCTCACCTTGTTCCAGGAGTAGCCTACAATTTTGCCAAGAAAGCAGCAGCTGCTCCAGAGCAGCGATGCGTTGCCTGTCCTGGTGGTCGGGAGCAAGGACTCTCAGTTGCGCGAGCTCTGCCGCAACCTCATGGCATCGCACCGTCACCATTGAAAGCTCCTCCATTTTCGTTCCGGATTCAGGAGGCAAGTGCGCCATATTCATCTACTCAATTTGTAAGGGTGGAGATGAACCTGACCCGGGTGGTAGAGCTCTGCTCGCCGTCTGGCCAGTGATGCTTTGTGGAACTCGTTGGGAGGTTGTTGACTCTATTTATGCCCTAGGTAATTGGGCACGCGGTTACTGAGAGCTGGGTATTAACATCGGTCGGACACGTGAGCAGCATGCATGCATGTGCAACCCGCGAAGTAAACATCGGATAGGTGGCATGCTGACAAGCGCAAGGAACTGGATAGTGCCGCCGAGTGAGGAGCGCCGAAGGCGTCTGGGTAATGGGCGCTGATGGAGTTGTAGCGAATGCGCTTGGAGAAGACATGCAATCCTGATGCAATCCATCTTCGCCACATGTAAGTACGCTCTTGCAATGCGTGCAGGGGGCGTCGCGATCAACATCTCACCCGAGCGTTGCATCTGTAGGCAAGACCATCAGCCCAGACAAAAACCTCTCGCTGCACGACACCCAGCCTGCCACAGGTGCAAACGCGGTATGGAATTGTTGCTTGCATGGCAAGTGCCGGCTGTGACCGAGGGAGGTTACGTTGCATGGACTACATATCGGTAGACACGCTGCTCATTCTGCTGTGCAGCTATTGCGGTCCGTTGGGAGGTGGCACAGGCAGAGCGCACAGTTGCACCACGCTGGCCCAACAGACTAAACAGACGCAAGCCACTGGCACTGGAAAATGTGCCAAAGCAATGGCTGCTGAAGGGGCTTCTGAGGCTGCCGCTGCTGCAGGCGGCACTTGTGGGTGCGGCGCTCGTTCCTGCTGCGATGTAGCGGTGTGTTGGCTCAGCAATCAGCATGGTCTCGCAGTCGGAGGTAATAATGTGAGCGCCTTATTCAGCGGCAGCATCCACGATTCCACGTACAGCCGGAGTTAACGACCCTGAATTGGACGCAGCGTTTGTGCAGGCCGCCATCATGACAGGCGCACGGAAGGGTTGTGCGGCGGTCATTTGCGGCGTGATTGCCGAAGTTTCCATTAGGTGCATGATCTGACATGGAGCTCATTATCCAGCAGCCGCGTTTGCTGGTCATACGGAGGTGGTGCAGCTGGTCTTAGACGCAGGCTGCTATGGGGGTAGGGGTCGTAATGATGTAGAGGTCCTCTGTAGCGCAGCCGTCCTCGGACGCACAGACATGGTAGCAGCCTTCGTAGCTGCGATGCAGGGCAGGACAGAGCCCATAGGCTATCGCCGGCTGCGCAACATCATCAATAGGTTGTCATCGGATGATGAGACTGCGCTTGTGAAGGCAGCACGCAACGGCCACGCGGACATCGTAGCAGCACTTCTGGCGGGTGATGCCAGCGTGCATGACACACGGGACTGCCAGCCTCGCAGCAATGCGCTGCAGCTTGCGGCACAGGGCGGTCATACGGCTGTGATGGCGCTGCTGCTTACAGCAGGGCCAGCACCGAGGGCACCGCTTGAGTGCTGTGAGTGGAACGGGCTGATGAGGACCCCAGCGCCGATCATCACAGCGGCCAAGCGCGGCGACCTAGCTGCTGCGAAGCTGCTGCTTGGCCACAGAGTAGACGTCAACGCAGTGGATATATTCACAGGCGAGTCGGCCTACACAGCAGCGCTGGCGGGGCGTCATGAAGAGGTGCTGGCTGTGCTCAGGGAGGCGGGCGTGGATGCGGCTGCGGTGCAACGGCACCAGCGCAACGCTAAGCTTTTCTGTGCGGCACATTGCGGCGACATCCCGCAGGTTGAGGGTGTACTGTCTGCCGGCGTGGATGTCAGCGAGGTCAAACGCTACAGGCAGATAGGGGTCGGAAGGCACCGCATTGATGCATGCTGTGGTGTGGGGCCATGCAGTGGTGGTGACTGGTGAGGCTGCTGCTGGCAGTGGACGCCGACCCCGGCGTCATGCTGCCGCTGCGCCCGTTGACGCACTGTCAACCTGGCTTGGCATGGAAGAAGCGGCCAGACGAAGCGCAGCTCGGCACAGCGCTGGATGCGGCGCGATTCGCAGGGCAGCGCGACGTGCTGGCGCAGCTCCAGCGCTAGCGGAAGGTCCTGCCTTGAACCATAGTGCCTCGCCGACGTATTGTTGCTGGTTGGGGCGAATATGTTGCCACCGTGTGCCCGTGAACCCTACAATGCCTTCAACGCCTACACGCAGGCTGCCTGCCAGCAGGGCGCGTTTTGCAGGTGCAACATGCCTCGTGTAGGGGTGCTGGCCCACGCTGCTCCCTGCATCAGGTGGCGTCTGGAGCGGTTTGTTCAGTGCATTGTCAGCCTGGGTGTATGGCAGCAGATGGCAGCGTGACGTCAACAGTACTTGAGCACAATCCGTATGCGTAATACCTGCACCCGCAAGCTGCTACCCCAGGGTAGCGTGCTGCTATTGACGCTGGATGCACGCTGCGCTGTGCATGTGCTGAGCCAGGTCCTGCATTGTCCTCCACCTCTTCTGCTGGTCCCCATCTGGGGGGAGCATGGGCCGCTTGGCCGAAACGCTCCTGCTGTAACATAACATAACATTGCATGTTCTGAGCAAGGCCCAGCATGACCAGCATGCGTCCATGCATTGCAACGCCTGCGCCTTCCGCCCCAAACGCGTCACAGGACACAACCGCGCCTGCAGCAGCGGCAGGCATCCCCACCATCGCAGCATGCGCCACACAGCCCATGCCAGCAAGGCGTCAGCGCTGCGACCTCCTGCTGCGACAGACACATGCCACACACGCCATCCTCATGCGTCCTCATGCGCCGCGCCGCCGGGGCCGCAGGGGAGGGTGCAGGCGGGCGTGAGGGGCGGCCTGGCGGGGTTAAACAGCAGCTGCTGCTGCGACGCCTGCTGCTGAGTCAGGGCCCTGCAGCAAGCACCCAAGCAGGCACACGGTGAAGCATAGGGTCCTTGGTTGCATGTCAGCGTGATCTGAGTGGCAGCGAGCGGTACGCTGCGCCTGCCGAGCGTGCCCTGAAACCATCACGCAGTTGTAGCGCAGCACCGCTGTGTTCATCATGGATGGATGGCGTCTGAATCCTTGTCTTCTGAACATTGTGGACCAATTGCCGCGCAGCACAACTGACTGCCAAGCATTCGTACTGCATGTGTACTGCACAGGGCGGTGCCCTGCATTGCGCAATCTTTGGACAATTGCCGTATGTAAAGTTGTGAGAAAGCGCATGGCCAAGCATACAAGCAGTTTACAACAGTCGGAGGACGTCTGCTTCTACACAATAGCACTCATACCCGTGCACCCTCCTTCCGGTGCGCCCGCCCCTCAGCGGCCTGCTGCAACGCAACCGAAGTTGGTGACATACTGCGGTGAACTACTGCAGCAACCAACAAGCCCGGCGGTGAGTTTGGCCTGCGCTTTGTGTGGCCTATATACCCTACTTTGGACAGACCAAAGTTGTGGCTGTGGTTGTGGCTGTGGTAGGGTTGTGAAATTGCAGCAGCTTCGCCAGCCAGTTCGCCAGCCAGCTGCTGCGTTGTATGCATCCGGTGCAAAGCAAGCTTCCATAGTGTAGGATGTTTACGGGAACGAGTCTGCAAGGATAGGGGATGAACCTGGCCTCATACCTGCCAGCATTAGCAGGTGGCTGGTGATGGAGCGCGGCGTGCACCCGTGGGATGCCCGCGGGTGCACGACATGCCTGTGAGGCTTAGCCTGTCTGGTGCTGGGGACCAGCCAGTAGATCCATACCAAAACTGCTCTGTGAGTTGCATAAATCGCTGAGCATGCCACCAGCGCCAGCCAATGCACTCGCACTGGTGCCTGGAACGAAGCCGCTGCTCTGCTGCTGGCTGGAATGGAGGTTAATTCCTGTGGGATCTTGCGCGAGACCAAACTTTGCTGCCTGCCGCACCTTTCTCAGTTGTCTTGAGGGCCAATATGGTGCACCTGGGGTCCTCGTCTTGTGGCTGACTAGGCTGCCTTGTGACCGGGACCAACTGCCTCACAAGTCTGAGTCAGACTGCTGAGTACGCGGACTGCTTGTGCACTGCGTGCCGGAACCTTCCTGCAGTACCCGCTAGTGATTCCAAAAATCCTTCAACTGGACGTTGTGCTATGCTGCTTTATCCAATGCACGTATGGAGCTGGTTGGTGTTCGAGTGACGACGTGCGTGCTTGCGCACCATGTGCACGATGCAAAGCGTGCTGCGTTCCCCTTGCGTGCCCTCTTGCAGGCGCCAAGATCAGTTTGCTTCCAGCAAGGTGAGGCACGGTGGTTGGTTTGACCACCAAGGCACATCTGCCAAGGGGACTTCGTATCCTCTGCCAGCAAGCTCAGTGGCTGGGCGCACAACAATGGACACATACTATGCAGAAGCAGGCCAGCTAGCCCCACGCTTGCTTGCTGTCTGAGAATTGGTGCTTGCGCCTACAATCAAGCTTGTTGTCGTCAGTCAGCCTAACATCGGTGCCGGCTATTTGTGGGGTTTACGCCTGTACTGCTAGTACTGCACGTACGGCTCCTGTCATAATCCAATGCCACAACACAACGCAATGCGGTGGATCCTGGCTGCACCACCCCGTGCAGGGCGCTAGCACACCATGTCGATCACCGGTCGCAAGCTGTGGTCGATGAACAAAATCTGGTTGGCCGTCAAGGACGCTCCTGAGGTGCGCGACTGGTACGCGCATGATTGTGCAATATCGCATCTGATACAGCCTCGGAGGCCACTAGTGAATAGTTCGCTTAGATTGGCGTAGCATGGCTTATAGTGCCTTAGCGTGGGGTGAGTGAGTGCTGGGCAGCAGTGAGCAGTGAGTGTGTGGCGTTCCTGCTTGCTGCTGGTCCCGGAGAAAGTAATGAGCTCCCTGCCACTGGTGTATGGCACCGCTCCGCCTGCTGCTGCTGTGGTACATACCGCCTGCTGCTGCGTGGCCGGCTGCAGGTGCTGGGCCTGGCTGCGCTGATAGGCATCACGCTGGCGCAGGGCGTGTACATCACCTACCGCGAATATGGCGCGGCCGGAGAGTGCTTGTGAGTGGTGTGATTGAATGAATGGCTTGAATGAATGGCTGTGACAGCGACCGTCGTCCCTCTAGTCCCTCGTCTGCCAGCATGCAGTGTGGCCTGCTGACGTGCATGTGGGGTACATATCAGCGTGGCTGTTACTATCCCATCGGAGCATGCGGTGGTATGCCAGGGCAGGCGGGTGCAATGGCACCTATCTGTAGCATGTAGCAGCAGCAGGGAGCAGTTTAGGTTTAGGGTTGGCGCTGCATGTTGCTTGTAGCGCAGTGGGGGATTTGCCTCCCCCTCGCAGATTTTGAATTCATGGTCGGCGGGCCATGGTTCGAAACCTGCTTGGTGTGTTTCCTCCGTCGTTGCTGCGACCGAGATGCGGATGGATTTCCTGTGGTGCGGGGCACCCCAACCCCGCGCCACGGGAGCACGTGTTTCCATTGCCCTTAGGGACCGTCCATCCCGGGGCTTGTCCACTGTCCCGGTGTGGTTTAGCGCTGTGGCGGATGGAGCAGGGGGCGCCCGCATGCAGGCTTTCACACCAATGAAAAAAAAAAAAAAAGTGCGGTACGTAGGGCCGCTCCAAGATGCTTGCATGTAATGTTGATGCAAGTGGGCGTGCAGCGGGCTGCATGGCATGTACCACTGTGTGCATGATGATGGTGCCATGTTTTGACATGATGGGTAGCTATTTCAGCGACTGCCTCATTTGTGTGTTTCTGCCGCTCACAGCCCAAGCGTGGAGGTACGCCACGACCCAGAGAAGCAGGTGTGTGCGGGAGGGCCGTGGGTGGGGGGGATGCCTGTTCATGTGCGTGTGTTTTGTGCATGTGCATGGGTGGGGCCATGTGTGTTATGCCGACGATGTCATAGAACTCAGCCTTTGGCCTCCTCAAATGCCTGCGTGCTATTGTCTGTTGAGGCGGCCGTGCATGCAGGTGCCAGTGATCCGATTGGCTGCTTGCGCCCGCTTGCATTCACGTGTTGGCTGCAAACGTGTGTGCCTGGGGAGGGGCCGCTTTGTTCCTGCCGGAATCTCTTAACATTCCGTGTTGCATCTAGCAGGCATTCCTGTCCCGCAGCACGGTACGATGTAAAGGAGGCAGGCACATTGCATAGACAAGGGTCTCGCTCGATCTGACTGGAGGAAACAACCCAAGAAACAATAGCAGATGTGCTCATGGAGTGAGTGCATGCTCGCTGCATGAGCAAGTCACAGGCTGCACACAGGACAGCTGATTTTCGTGTAGAGGTTGGGGGCCAGCATCCTGGTCAGAATCTTGGCCAGGATTACGCAGCCCATTTGACATGGCACTAACCTGCTGTACTGGCTGCGCCGCCCTGCCTGCCTGCAGCTCCTGTACGGCCCGCAGACCGCCACCAAATCTATCTACTATCGCATCGCACAGGTAGGCATGCGCCCGGCCGTGTTGACCTCCTTGTTTGATTTTGAGGGATTGGTGCATGTCAGCCTGACCCTGTAGCGGCTTGCCGCGGCAGTCGGAGCAATTATGCATCTGTTATGTGCACAGCATACCGGTAGCTGGCGGTATACCGTGTCAGCCACTCAGCTGGGACGGCCGATCTGCTCATATCTTAAGGCGCTGCAAATGGTATATTGCAGGGTATTTTGCCCTGTGTGCATGTGTGATACGGTATGCATCCATTGTGCACTGTCCACGACTGCCAAGCCATTCACGATGAGGCATGCCACCTCAGCTGCGCTTGCCCCTCCACCATCCACCGGATGCATTGCATTACACGCGCGCACGCGGGCTTTCATTCCCTCACCTGTTGCCCTCATGCACGCCTGCAGGCGCGCCATGACGACCAAGGATGGCATACAGGTGGGATGAATCGTGTGTGTGTGGGGGGAGGCAAGGCAGACATACAATTGCTTACGCACACTCGTGTAGCAGCCTGGGCAGGTGACAAGTGGTGTCACAAGCCCTCACACAATACGTAGCAACAGTCAACCAGGCTTGCGTATGCCTCTGCACATACCTGCATACAACAGCTGACCCGAAATGGTGGAATGCAACGCGTCGATACACGTTGGCTGTGCAGCTGGGTGCCGCAGCATTCAGGGTTTGCTGTTACCCTTGCCATCATCTGGCGCGCCTGCTGGCACCCTCTGCTGACTGCAGGCGTGTTTGACAACCGTGGCCACCCGTACGAGTACAACCTGCCCACCAAGGTGTGTCATGGCGTTGTTGTACTTGTGTGCGTAGCTGGCAGGCACCTGATGTATAGCGCTCGTACAGCGCCGTAATGTCAAGCCGTTGTTGGGGTAGATCAGTGCCCGCATACGCTATCTCAGCAATGCGAGAGGAGTGATGTTGAAGCTGGCATCCCTGCCAGCGGCAGCGGCCTCACCATCTCACCATTGCACGCTGTCTGCCACGCAGCGCTTACATGCACGCACACACTCACAGCGTGTGAGTCGCTGCATTGATGCGCAACCAACAGACCATGCAACGCAACCAACAGACAGGGCAAGATAGCATGTATGCAGCTCCACACTCACATTCGCAGGGTGTGGACTGCATGCATGCGCGTGTGCGCGGATGCCATTGATGCGCAGCGGCAGCCCGGATGCACACCCGCCCTGTCCAAGCCATCGCCCTGTCCTTACGGTGGGCTCTTACTCATGCGTGTTCCCACTACCGTGCAGGCCCAGGCCCGCTCCGGCGCGCAGTATGACGCCGAGGCCGCAAGCGCTGCGGTGGCCTGAAGGCTTCACATACAGGCGGCAGATGCAGCTGGCGGGCTCTCAGCTCGTGCTTGCATGGGCACGTGTGTGCGCCCACACTTGTTTCCCCCCGTACGATATCACTGTCAATCTGTCATCGATGGCCACCTGGTAGGAAGATCCCAAAGCTAAGTTGCGCCTTGATCATGCTAGTGTTTGCGACTTGAGTTTGAGTGGCATCGCCGTGAGAATGTGTCAAACAAGGAGTGGGTGGGGTGGCCGGAGGGTGCGTGAGGCGCTGGCATTGTTCAGAGCCAGTGCGGTTGTCGCATCTGCAGTTCGACCCACAACTACATTGAAATGCTGTGGGGTTGATGCTGCCACAACAGCAGCAGATGATGATGATGGTGCATCTGTTGCGTATGGGTGCGTCAAGGCGGCTGAGACTTCTTGGCCATGTGCATGGAAAACACCTGCGGAAAACCGCTATACCAAAATAATCGTGCGTTGGCCCAAAGTTGGCCGCACACCCTGCATCACTGTGCGGCATCCACCCGACATGCCAAGCCACCACCACAGAATAACATCGGCAGACCCATATGCCCGTCTTGCTTGTTCAACCTGGGCCTGTGTATTCCTAGGCTGCTCCCTATCTGATGCATGCGGCGCGGCCCTGACAGGAAATGAGGCAAACATGCACAGGGCGATCTTTTGGCGTACCGTACCGTAGCGTGGGGCGACTTGGCCCTTGACTTGTACCGTACATATGTGGCGGGCCTGCCCTGCCTTTTAGAAGCCACCTCACTTGCACCTTTTACCCCGCGGCACCGCTCGTGCATTACTACATTAGCTGGCACGTTGCAGTGATCGGCCGCGGATTTGCAGTCGGATGCTGTTCCGTACGTAGGAAACAATAACGGATCCCACACGTCAGCGTAGCGCATTGTGCGCGGCATGCCAACGCAACTGCCAGAAAAGGCTTACTTTGCGGGTTACATCGGCGTACAACCTGATGATCGATTTAAACTCAGCTTACCGGCTGCCGGTAGATGCGTCTCTCGCCCATGATGCTCGCCTGCACAGACGCACGCCTTGCGTGCGCAGGTTTTCCTACGCAAGCCCACCTGCGCGCTCGCTTGCGTGCAGTGGAAGTCGCTCATTCGTGGCCTGTGTTCGCGCGCGAGTGCCACCCAGGATGGACCACCATGCGTCCATGCTGAACATGAATAACGGCATCAGTCCACAATAATCAATAAGCTTGTTGCGATGTACACGGCTGGTTCACGCTTTTGAGATTCTTACATGTGTGCGCTGGGGGCAGGAGTTTGCCCTCACGCCCTCGCTTCGAATCGTTGTTGGTTGAGGGACATGCAGGAAACTTACCTGCAAGCTTGCTTTGAAATGCATGTGTCTGTCCCAGTTTGTGAGCTTTGGTTGTTGTTCATGTGCATGCTGTTGTGATGACATCGGCGATGCCAATCGTCAATGGTCGTTGCTGTCTCATATCTGTATCAGCATTCAACTGTACTTGTACACATAACTGTGTAACGACGGAGGATGTGATGAACAGAGGTGTGGCCGCACGCATGCACCTGGTCTGCAGTGACACACAGCACAGCACACAGCAGAGCAGCAGCGGCGGCCGCGGCAGCAGCGGCAGCAGCGCACATTGTGCCAGCCGACACACTGCGAGAGACCATGTGTGCGGCACATCAGGCGTCGCGGAGGCTGCAACCTTTCTTGCGCGCACAATCTTACCCTTCCTGCCAGCTAGTGCAAGCCTATGACGCACATGTCCCAAGTCTGTTCATGCCACACAGTCTCACACAGCGTCAGGCCCGGCCTTGGAGCATGTGCGCCTCGGCGGCCTATGAGCGGCGCTTGATGCCCGGCAGCGGACCGTTTGTTTCCAGACTGGTACTGCAGCACAGATTACAGCGTGTGAAAAGCAAGCTGGCGCACGCCTGCTGGCGCGCTGGCTGGCTGGCTGCTGCTTTTGCTCTGCCGTTTGGAGCATTACTGTGCATTTTCATTCAGCATTCTACTACAGGGTGGCGATGATGGCACCCTGTGGCTCTAGGCCCTCCACACACTTCCTTCCCCCCCAGAGGTGTAATACACCGCTGAGGCGTTGGCAAGGCCCCATTATCGCAGGCTGCACAAGCAAAGGCAACCACACAACGTGCACTTGCCAGTTGTATGTTCCTCGTTTTCATCCCATTGCTCAGCCCGCTGCTGCGTTACCAAGGCGTCAATCAATCACGTGAGAGCTGCTGCCAGCAGCGCCAGCCGGCGCAGACCGCTTCAGCGTCCTTTGTCCTCAAGCGCAGACTACTGGAGCACCCGCCTCCGTACCCTGAGTGCAGGTGAGATCAACCCTGCTGGCCTGCTGCCCCCGCCCTGCTGCAGTTTTTGTGGGCCGCTGCGGGCGCAGTGAGGTCACTCGCAAGCGTCGCGTGGCATCATCACTCACAAGAGTGCATTGCCGATTCAACCCAACAGTGGCAGTGTTGCGCTTGGGGCTGGGATGGCCAGGCGCAAACTCCGTTTGACAGAAGTTGCCAGGTGATCTCTCTGACAGTGAGGCTCCCCCGATGGTGCGGTGTTCAGCTGCTGACGTAATCGACCTCCCATTGCTCGTGCTTGTCCCGGCTTTGCAGCAGCACGCTTTCCCATCCGTCCATCCTGCTAGCCGCAGCACATTGTTGGACCGTTGTCCTTGCGCTGGACCACTCAAGTGCATCTTGTACGACCAGCATCGCCACTACACCCAAGACAGTCCACACCATGTCGGTCAGTGGTCGCAAGCTGTGGTCGATGAGCAAAGTCTGGTTGGCCGTCAAGGACGCTCCTGAGGTGCGCGCATGATTATGATCATAGATTTGTGACTTTGCGTGACCGGACACAGCAGCTGCTGCCACGCATCGCTGTGTGTCTCTAATGCCTGCTGCTGCTGCTGCTGCTGCTGCTGCTGCTGCCGCTGCCGGCATGCGTGCAAAGTCTCTGGCGTTGTTTGGACTTGTGGGGCTCACGCTGGGCCAAGCCGTGTACACCGCGTACCGCATGTACTGGACGCCTGCGGGGGAGGCCTTGTGAGTTCCAACTTCCAACACAAGACATGTGCACATGTGATGATGATTGTTGGGACGACACAGTCTAGCTTATGGTCTGCGTGTGATCGGAGCCTCCAAGGAGTTTGGTGAATGG
This sequence comes from Chlamydomonas asymmetrica, assembly GCA_001662385.1. Taxonomy (NCBI): domain Eukaryota; kingdom Viridiplantae; phylum Chlorophyta; class Chlorophyceae; order Chlamydomonadales; family Chlamydomonadaceae; genus Chlamydomonas; species Chlamydomonas asymmetrica. Next base: position 127,118 of record BDDA01000064.1, read on the forward strand.
CCCATTTGAGGCCATTTCACCACACGTTCCGGGTCGCCCCCATAGCAGGCACAGCTACCTCTGTTGCATTATGAGTTTAGGCTGCGGAGTGCATGCGGTCATTCTGTTGTGCCGTTATGCTGCTTCTTGTTGATGCAGTCCCAGCCTGGAAGTACGACGCGATCCAGACAAGCAGGTGAGCGCGCCTGGCACTTGAGCGATGTGTGCATGCGTGCGCGTGCGTGGGAGGGTGTGGGTGTGGGAGGGGCGTATGCGGGCCTCCGCCATGCATTGGGCAATGTGGTGATTCCGGTTACGCTTGGGTGGTCAGCGACCAGATCTTGCAGCACACTTTTGCATGCCCGCCGTTCACGTTCACGTCAAGGCCTGCATGCCCGCTGTTCGCGTTCGCGGCAAGCCCTTGTTGACCGAATACGACCTGGCTACACCTTCAGGTCATGTACGGCCCTCAAACAGCCCCCAAGTCCATCTACTACCAAGTCGCGCAGGTTCGTGACGTTACTGAAGAATGCTCCAGGGCAGCGGTCTGGCCTGGGCTCCCGTGATTGTTATGCGTGCTTGCCTGCGTTGTGCATTTTTCTGAAGTGTGTGGCAGCGTGCTGCCCGGGAAGTGGATGGTACTGTGGTCTGTTAGAATTGCCAGCACCATGGTTGTCACTGCGTCCCAGCCTTGTCCTAAACAAGTGCGGGGTGATGATGATGGGCAAGGCTGATAAGTGATAGCGCCGGCAGAATAGCATCTGAAACGGCATGTGATGCAGTCCGCACGCACAGATTGAAGCAGTGCCCCAGAGGGGCAATGGCTTCAGCAGTCTTTGTTTGTGGCGCGCCACTGCATGCCGGTATTCATGTTGCTGCACTCCTGCGTGTGTTTTGTGCAGATGCGGCATGACGAGCACGGCTGGAACACAGGTAGGTGCGCCATGGCGCAGAGATGGATGTACCGTATGCAGATCTGTTCGGGGTTCAGAATCAGAGACGCATGCTAAGGCTGACACAGTTACTCACAGGGTGGGATGCGAGCATGTGTGTGAAGCGAGGGCGGCGAGGGGGAGGCAGGTCCCGGAATGGCTGCGGATGTTTGCCGCACGTGACTGCATGCGCTTTGAGGCGTGCGGGCGGGCCTGCTGGCTCTGTTATGCATCCATCACTCATATTGCACATGGCAAGGAGCACGTTGTCCTCGGCTTGCAAACACGCTGCCTGTGCAGGGGGGGGCCGGTGTGGCGGTGAGCATCCTGATACCCGGAATGCCAGCGTGCTGAGCCATACTGGGCCACGCTGAGCAGGGCCTGCGATCCATGACACGTGCTATGAGTGATGCACACCCTGATGTCCTAGCAATGCAAAGCGCAGGCACCCCGTTGAAGCGCGCTCACCGGATTAGTCTGTGCTCGCTGCGTGTTGCCTCACCCGTACGTATCGCGTGATGCGTGGCATGTGGTCAGTCATGGACTGCGCGTGCCATACGTGTACTGCATGCAGGCGTGTTTGACAACCGCGGCCGCCCTTACGAGTACAACCTGCCCACCAAGGTGTGTCATGGCGTAAGCGCTTGCATGGGCGGGCATACTCTCATGCCTGCCTGTCCGAGGCATCTGTGTAGATGCCCGTGCCATTTCGGGCAAAACAGCATGCGATGTTCAGGAAATGAAGTGCCCACGGTTGTGCCTTGCAGAGCTCAATCTGGCAGCGACAACACGCCTGCGACTTGTGCTTGTGCTTGGCGTGTCTTGTATTTTGTGCGTGCAGACCAGCGCGCACTCAAGCCCGCTTTACGAGACCGAGGCAACTGTCCAGGTGGCCATTCCTCCGTAAGCATACAGCACACCGATGAGCGCCAGCGCATTCCCCATGAGGGCTGCCTTGATGCGACCCGGATGCAAGCCTGCCTGTGATAGTGGTCATCAATCATCAGACTAGAGAGCTTCTTCCAAGTGTCCCTCACGCCAAGAGGATGATGACGGACCATGCAAAAATGGCTTAGTACGACTTTGGTGAGAAGGGCACCGTTAGGAGATAATACGTTGATGGGAGTTGTGCAGCATGTGCCGGCACGATGTGCGTCATGCGTGGCATGATATGTATGGCAGAGCTTGTGGTGTTGGGGACCTTGTGAGCCCAAGTGCGCGGCGTGCATTGTCGTGAGTCCATGATTGTGCTAGAATGGCATGATGCATGCAGGCTTGCAGGAAAGTGTGTTCCATTGTTGTTGGTGATGTTGTTATCGTTGCCACCTCACCAGGCATCCAAGCCCGAGACAGAATCTTAAGTTGTGGGATTGCACGCGCTTACTTGCGACCATGTGTTTGGTGGTGTGCTGTCCTGCTGCAAGCTGGTACACCGTACACCAGGGTTTGGGGTCTGCGGTGCACACTGGTATCGTCGTCAGCATAGCCCGCTTTGTGGTGTGGCAATGAGGGACAGGCAGAGTTGGAACTTGGAAAGTGGAAGTGGTAACGTGCGGAACTCACTTACCTGGTAATGAGTTGGTTATACCTATTGTGGTTGGGAATGTGCACAACAGGTGCTGGATTACGCCTCAAAACCATGGTAATGACTGTGAATTGTTGCCATGCATCCAACTCTCCCCGACCATCTCTTCAAGCCACAAGAGGACTTGCCGCCTGCTCCCCAAGCTGACAGCAGCTGTGTGTTGGCCACAGCCACGTCACAGCACCACTATGAGCTGTACGGCTGCACAGCTGATGACTGGCCGCTGGCCTCACAATGAAGTCAGTGCCATGCTCCCGGTCCCCACTGTCAGCCGCCAGTGCTGAAGGCAGCGAACTCTGTTGGCACGGAAGCCTCCTACACCTCCTGCCCAGCCTCTCACGCACACCCTGCACATGCTTAAGCACTCATGTAGGCTTAGGGGTTACATCTCAGGGTTACACTTGAGCACATCACAAACCAGTAGCATAATGGCAGGCGGGGAAAAGGTGTTGGGGGCGAATGGTGATAGTGTTCGCCCGATGCGTGGGGCAAGTCAGTCGCAGTGAGGCAACTGGGTCAGGCAACTGGCCAGGGCACGCGTGCCGTCCACCAGCCCAGCGGATGACAAGTTGTAGGCAAGCCACCCGGCATGCGGCAGCACGACTCACCAGGCACTGGACCCCCAAGCTACATGGCGTGAGACAGCATTAGCAATGGCAAACACAACTGCAACGATGTTTAGGAAGTCAAGCTTGGTGACGGCAACTACTGCTAGGAAGTCGTTCGTTCCTCTGCACGTGTAAACGTCTGACTCAGCAACGACTTGCTGAAGCAGCTTGTCAGTTGGTCAGGCTTGTGCATACGGTACATGGCAGTGTGAAAGCAATGCACTGCAAAAGCTGATTGGAGCGAGGAATATGACCCACAACCCGCATGGATGTCATAGATGTCATGACTGTGCTGAAGTAAGCAGTTGTGTTGGCAAGCGCAGTACAAGCACATAGAAGGACATTGGAGGGCCCGTACTGGATAGCTGCATCATGCACATGGAAGGAAATATAAAGGGCACTGCCTGCAGGCTTGTGCATTGTGCAGGCTGAGGCCAGGGGCCCAGCAAGGTGTGGCCGGCCAAGAACACACGCCGGATGAACACGCACAGCATGTCGTTGCCTGACCGCTTGGGCCAAGTGAGCGCTGCCCTGCCAACAGGGGCACGCGGCGGCCAATGGTGGTGATGCCGGAACAGCAGGATGTGCTATGGGTGGTGTCAACCAGACACACACTTGGGATGCGCAGGCCGACGGGGCCGCCTTGCCTGCACTCGAAATGGAGAGCCTATGGGTGGCCTATCACTGCAAGGAGACGGCGCGATGATGGACACCACCGTCAGACCTTCAACACACGCCTGCAGCGCATGGCCGGCATTGCAACAGTGTGCACCGCGCGGCTAAAGGAGCAGGAGCAGCGTGCAGCTGAGCAACCTCACAATGCACGCGCACCAACACGGGCCCCTCCATCTTCAATGCGCGGTGCGGTGCGGTGTCGCCAAGGCCCCCTACTGGCGCTGCGCTGCCTGCTGCTGCGTCGCCTGCGCCTGCGCCACCTGCTGCATGGTCTTCATGAGCGGCGAGGCCGGAGGGTTAGCGCCCCCCTGCAGCGCCTGCACGTTGCTGGGCACCTTGGGGCTCGAGTGGTACTGCTGCTGCTGCTGCTGGCCGGCCTGCTGCGAGTCAGCTAACAGGTTCAACTGCCGCAGCACCGCCACGCCCTTGTCCGAGACGGCACCTGCTGCGCCTAGCTGCTGCTGCTGCTGGGACGGCTGCTGCTGCTGCTGCACCTGCTGAGCCTGCTGCTGCAAGGACGGCTGAGCCATGAGCAGGCCACCTGCATGGGAGGCCGGGATGGTGATGTACTGCATCTGCATCTGCCCACCCGCCGCCGTCTGCACACGCATGGGGGACGACGCCTGCTGCAGCATGCGCACCTGCTGCTGCTGCTGGCCGCCCTGCGCAGGCGCCTGCTGCAGGATCATCTGCTGGGCGGGTTGTCCAGGCTGGGCTTGGAAGGAGAACAGCTGCGGCTGCTGGCCCGGCTGCTGCTGCAGGTAATACTGCTGCGGCTGCTGGCCTGGCTGCTGCTGCAGGATCATCTGCTGCGGCTGGCCGGGCGCCGTTTGCACCATCTGCAGCGGCCGCCCGCCCTGCGTGGTCATGATGACCTGGCCTGGCATGCCTCCGGCAACGGTGCGGTAGACCATCTGCGGCGCAGGCTGCTGCTGCTGCACCTGGGCAGCCTGCGCCTGCGCGCTGCCCGCCGCCTGGGGCACGCCCTGGGCCATCTGCACTGGCTGCCGGAGCACTAGGCCCTGCATGGGCTTCGCACCGCTGCCCTGCACAATCATGTACTGACCATCTGGCATGAGGTACGCCTGCGGGAGCGACTGCGTGCTGGGCATGGCCATCTGCACCTGCTGCACCTGCTGCACCTGGCCTGGCTGCGGCTGCGTGGCCGAGACCGGCATCACTTTGAGCATCTGCATCGCCTGCTGGCCGCCGCCGGGCGCCGCCACCTGCACCTGCTGGAGCTGCGGCAGCGGCTGCGCCTGCTGCTGCATGATCGCCCCGGAGGGGTGCTGCACCATCACCAGCCGTGGGTGCCCGCCGTGCTGCTGCTGGCCGGCGCCCGCCACCTGCACGCCCGAGGCGTCAATCACCACCTCGCTTGGGCCCGTCATATACTGCTGCGCCTGGCGCTGGCCCCCGTTGGCGCCTGCCGCCTGCATGGTGTGCGGCGGCACGCGTGTCTTGGAGGGCCGCTCGTCAATGCGTCCGTCGTCCTGGTGCTGCCCGTCCATCACGACGGGGCTGTTGGACTGCAGCGCCGGGCGGCTGCCGCCCGGGCGCTGCAGCTGCTGCATGCCGGTCTGCGACGTGCGTATAGGGTAGGGGCCGCCGCCCTGGGCGTCGTCGGAGGGGCGGCGGGGCGCCTCCTGCTGCCCGTAGCTGCCGCGGCTGGCAGTGGGTCCGCCCTGCGAGGGGTCACCCTGCTCGCGCAGCAGCTGCAGCATGGCGGCGGCGGCGTCCCCCACCCCTCCGCCCTGCTGGCCCGAGCCGCTGTGAGAGTGCGCGCGCGCCTGCGCGCCGCCGTTCGCGCCGGCGGTGGTGCGCTGCGCTGCTGCGTTGGCGCGCTGCTGCCAGGCTTCCGGGCCGCGCATGTTGGGTGGGCCGGAGGCGGGCGGCGGGGGGCGCTTGGTGCCGCCCTGCTGCTGCCATGCGCCGTACGTGCTGTTGACCTTGCTGGCGCCCTTGCCAGGGACCGAGCTCGGCGCAGGCGGCTTGGCACTGCGGTGGTGCACAGCAACCACACGGGTCACAAATGTCCAAGCTCAGCAGCAGCTCCATATAGCAATGGGCACCCGTGACAACCACCAACGCGCAGCAATCCACGATAGCTAACAGCAAGCCCGCAGATCAGGTTGGCACTCAAGCGTAAACAGCATGAATGGACTGCATGCCGGGGTCGCCTCAACCCTGTTGCCGCAGCGATACGTTACGCACCTGGGTCCTGCCGGCTTGCCCAGCGCACCCCGCTGCGACGGCTGCCCCTGGCCGGTGTGGCTCGCGGGAGGCCTGCCAGCCCCCGCACCCGCCGGCGGCCGCTGCGCTCCCGCCGCCTGCCCCCCCGTGTTGCCCTGGTTCAGCCAGGTCAGGCTGACCGTCTTCTTCTGCTGAGCGCCGCCGCCGTTGTGGTGGTGATTATCGGGCTCCGAGGTCGGCAGCGGGCCCGGCACGTTGCGCCGCATCGCACCGAGCTTGGGCAGCAGCTTGCCCGCCTGGCCCGCTGCGCCCGGCGAGGACCGGCGGCTAGCGGGGGCGCCGCCGGCGCCGGCACCCATGGCGGCCTGGATCTGGCGCAGGAGCGGCGCGTTGTCGCGCAGGGGGCGCGCGGGCACGAGGAAGACCTCCACGCTGTTGATGAGCACCAGCTGCGGCGTGCCCACATGGAGGTCGAGGTTGTTGACCTCGGGCGGCAGCGTGAGCGAGGCGACGGGCTGGTCGGAGCGGCCCCCCCCGGACTGCGCCGCCACCAGGCGCAGCGCGGAGTTCTCCGGAGCGGCGCCCAGCTGGCCTGCACGCATGGACCGCGGCCACAGAAATCAAAAGATCAGCACGGTGTTCGGTGATTGGTTGGTGAGGTAGAAGGTTGGATGGAAAAATGGTACGCCGCTCGGTAGCACGCACGCACTAACGCCCCCAAAGGCAAGCCACCTGTGGCGCTAATGTGTCAAGTTTGAAGAGAGTGCAAGGCGCCCATGTGCTTGCATGGCCTGTCCAGCTAACGTTTGCAAATTCGAGTCAAACAGTAGAAGGCACACTACGACGGTGGACTTGCGATGTTTCATCATGGCATAGCGCGTACGTGCACGCAACGCTCATGCACTGTTTTCAATCACCATGGCGTATTGCACAAACGCCTGCAACACATGCTGCTCTTGCAGCTGTCCTGGCATGCGCTGTTCCTCCACACAGCAGCAAGCTCACCACAGTTTGCTAGTAGGCCAGCCCACCAAAGTGTACAGCATGTGACTGCAAAGCGTACGACAGTGCACTGCCACGATCAAATTTGAAGCCACGCGACAGATGGAAGGCCACATGGCGGATGCGGGGCCGGTGCCCCTCCCCTCCCCGCCTTCCCTAGCACCACATGCACCTGTTGCGATATCGCGGGGAGCGCCCCCTCCTGCAGCTGCACGCTTCTTAGCCATGTCCACCAGGATCTCGATCGCCACGTCCTGCTCGCTGTGAGCTCCAGGGGTGAGCTGGTTCTCACGGCACACCTTGAAGTACTCGCTGAACACCGCTGCGTGCTCCTCGGGGGACGAAAACTGCGAGGCGTCCAGGCCCTTGGGAAGCTGCCCGGTCATGGCCAGCATGTGTAGCAGCTCGTCTGCGCTTGAGGCCGACTCATACGCTTCGCCGGTGGCGAACGCAGCAACGTTCGCCACCCCGTGGTAGTGCTGCTGGCCGTCTGCGCCGCTGCCAGCAGCACCCCTCGCCTGCTGCAGGGTCGACAGCTTGTGCTTGCTGTGCTCGATTTGCTGCAGCGTGAGGACCTCGTAGCTGTCGTGCGGCTTGCGGGCGCGCGCTGTGGCGGTCTTGTGCCGCTGCAGCTCAGGGAATTGCGGCCCGCGTGACGTGGGCTTTGGTAGAAGGGAAACGTGTCCATTGGCTCCAAGCTCTAGGTGAGGCTCCTCGGAAGCTGCAACTGCGTTATCCTGCTCACCATCAACGTCATCGATTTCTTCGATTCCGTCGTCCTCCTCGTCACCGTCGGACCGCTCAAGGTCAAACGGCACGGCTGCTGAGCCCGGGGGCATACCAGAAGCTGCTGCACGTGCGTCCGTGTCCTCTACCCACTTTGTCACGATTTCACCAGGCCAGAAGAAGCGACGCCCGTCATCCATTTTCACGACAACGCACTGCGCGCGAGCGGGGTCTTGCTTCAAGATACGACCCCTGTGGGGAGAAACAGGGCAGGTGCTGTGTCAGCAAGAGACGTTTCACGAGTAAACATTGCACTCAAAGCCACACAAGTCTCTGCTTGCCAAGGTGGTAGCGCCTAACTTTGCATGTGTGAAGGTGAAGGGCGGGCGACAACAGCGGCGTGCTCCGGTCTTGGAAACCAGACTGCAGCCGTGCGTGTCCGTCAGGCATTTCTTGGATAAAACACGCACGGACAATAGTTACCATGCGCCAGCAACGCACGGCCCAACAGGTAGATCGCGCCTCCCCTTTGCTGTTGCGTTTGAACACTGACCTGAAGAACTTGCCGGCGCCATTCGAGTCCCATTCTGTGGCTGGAACTTCAACCCACTTGCCCAGAATAGCTAGCCACTTTCCCTTCTTCTTGCCCTTGGCCATGGCTGCCCTGACAGCTGCTTTCCAGGCGCGGGGGAAGTGCTTCTGGGGTCCCCTCACTCAGGAGTTCCCAGACTCCTGAAGAGTCCTGTGCAGGAGCGCAGCTGCGGTGCAGCTGTCCACGGAAGCACTGCGGTGTGAGGCGTAGAGAACCTACTCGCAGGTCGACGGGGGGACAAAGGCAAACGAAGCACACCAACTATTTGAGTGTTTGTTTGCAGGTGTGGCAAAGTTTGCATGGTGCGGGGAAAGCCAGTGAGCCGAAGGCAAGCGAGCACCCGACCGCAGGTTTCGGCACTGTCGCAATCAACATGCCGATCGGCGAGGGTGGCATCGACCAGCAACGAACGGCAACAACCCTCACCTTTGTCCGTCAATAGGTAGGTCAACTTGGCCAAGTTGGGATTGAGAAAGCTGGAGGAACCAAGCGCGTTTGCCTGCAGTCCTGTCGTAGGAAGGGCTATAGTTGTGTGGCGCGGGTCGAACACAGGGCACTGACAGCCAAGGTAGATAGGCTGGCTCCAGGTTGCTTTTCTGATGTGCATCCTGTGCTCATGCAGAAGCAGCCTTTGGACACACAAGGACGCTCCAGGCAGATGACAGTATATGACAAGCGCATGCTTGTAATATCTTATACCTAGATTGTTGCAGCACTATAGCTATGCTGCAGTCACGCTGCACGGTTCGCCCGGCTCCTCAGCCACGCGCTCAATCCCTTCGCGCCATGGGCTTTCTATCCGGTCTATTTGGAGCGCCAACAAATGATAGGACTTGCGAGATTGCACCCAAGGATGCCCCTGCTGGTCTTAAACTGGCAACCTTTGCAGGTGCGGTGGTTGGTCCTTGATCCCGTGCGGCGCTTGTGTGGGCGTGGTTGGTGCCAAGCTACGTGCTCACGGGGTTGCACAGTAGCTGGTGGCCGAAGTTGACAGTTGGACATGAATCCACACAGAGTCCTATTGCTAGTCAGGACTCGTGGTTGCTTCGCGCTATGGACCCGGAAGCTCCTCCTGCCTTTGACAGTCACCCACTAACATATGTGCATCGCGCTCAAAACCTCGCAGGTGGCTGCTTCTGGTAAGTTGGAGTAGTGATTGACGCTCTTATGCACGTCACAGGTCTTGCCTTGCCTTCGCTAGCCACCCGTAAGGCCTGGGTAAGGGTCTGATGTTCTGCATGTTTCTGGCTGGTGTGTGGCTGGCTGGGGCAGGGGCTTGGAGCTGGCCTACCAACGGGTGCCTGGCGTGATAAAGACCTCAGTGAGTTAACTGCTCTTTCTAGCGTTTTTGCAACAGCCAGCTGATTGTGCCTGAGTCACGTACGAAGGGAAGTATGGTAGGCGTACGGTGGAGGGAGAAGGCGAGGGGGTGCCAGGGAACAGGCGCGCCCTGCGTGCCAGCAAGGCCTGCTCTGCGCACGCGTGCTTGTGGATGGCAGGATTATGCTGCGCCACCCACACCTAATGCTATAAATGGTGGTGGGCGAGGGGAGTGACCGGTCAAGCCGCAAGCTGCGTGGGGTGGGGCGACGGTACTGCACTGCATCTGCAGGCATCTGGATTGGCTGAGAACCACAAGGACTTGGAAGGGCAAGAAGGGTGCCAGGACAGGGGGCCCTAGAGGGCGCAAGGACGAGTGCACCATGCACAACACCCTTGCCTAGGATTCGCGAGCACGCCCATGTTCTGTGTGGCACAGGGGCATCATGCAGTTCCTTGCTCTTGTCAGCATGCCATGTACCCGTGCTTGATGTGCCCATGTTCTGTGAGGTGCCCGTATTCAACTGTCATGCACCGGGTTCGGCGGCCGTGTCTGCGTGCAGGTTGGTTACACGGGCGGCCAATCCAAGACGGTCAACTATGACCTGGTTTGCTCCGGAAGCACAGGCCACACAGGTGAGGGGTGGTGTGCCCACCCTGCAGGCTTGCGCCTATGCGCAAGTGGCATGCCAGTGGGTGGGTCCATGCAGTCATCAGCGTATCAGCTCTGTTCATGGCAGACGCAAGGACTGAATCATGCGTACCGCATGCATCCAGCCCACGTAGCCCGCCTGGTTGCTCGCTCGTGTTCCTGAGTGCACTGGGGTGCCACGCTGCATTCGCCATAATGGGCCGGAATGGCATGATCCACAGTGCTATGCCAGGGATGGGGGTGCCGAATGCGCGTTTACAGACTAAATTGTGGTTGCAAAGACGTGCATGCTCATTTTGCACACACAATAATCTTATTTGGGTGCCCTGGGTTCATGGCTTGTCCTTGATCCCACATACCTGCATTTCATATGTATACGCTGCAACCTCACACCGACACGCATGCGGGCGTGTGCGCAAATGAATATTGGATTGCACATTGCAGAGGCGGTGCAGTGCGCGTACGACCCTAATGAGGTCACGTACGATAAGCTCTTGGACCTCTTCTTTAGCAGGTGAGTCGGTTGGTGTAATGATGTGCCTCGTACAGCATTTTGGACTAATGCAGAGCATCACTCCGTTGAGCAACTGAGGGCGCCTGCGGTTGACAACCATGCACACTGTTGGACTGAGACGTCTGCCACAGCTAACGTGCCTTGGGGATGCGGGCATCAGGGCAAAGCAGTGGACACAGTTTGCGTTGTGCTCAGGGCCGGCTTGAGGAGTCGTCTGGTGATACAGCTAAACACTAAAACACCACAGGCTATGTATTACCCACTGACATGCACAGCTCATGCTCCACTGCACAGGCTACCCGTTATGAGCTGTTTCCAGACCGCCCCAAACACATGTCCTGAAATCATCGCGCGTGTCATGCCCCATGCTGCTGCGCAGGGTGGACCCCACGACACTCAACCGCCAGGGCAACGACCGCGGTACGCAGTACCGCAGCGGCATCTACTACCATGACGAGCAGCAGCGGGAGACAGCCAAGCAGCGCATCGACGCGCTCAATGCGGCACTGGCTGAGGGTGAGCGACGCGTGCATGTGGTATCACTACTGATATGCCCAGACGGCAGCGCGGATACATGGGTGGGGGATGGGGGTGGGGGATGGAAACGCATGCTTGAGGGAGGAGGACGACCGTATGGCCCGGGTGATGTGGCGCTGCATGCAATACACAGTTTTCGCAGAGGGTGCGTGTGTGTTCTGCCAGAGTCCGTCACCCTCCTCCCATACAAGCTGCGGGGCACGTGTATTGGGTATCACGGCGCGCAGTACTGTGCGGAAATGTCTTGACTGGTAGGGTGGAGGTGCGCATCGGCAGGTTGGGCTGGACAGCGCATGGAATGTGTGCGTGCGTATGACTCACAGGGCCCACGGTTGGAAGTGTTGCATACAATGTGCACGCCTGCATGCGTGTGTACTGTATCACGTTGCCATGTGTCCACATGCCCTGTCTCGTGCTGACTTGCATGGTTCGCTGCGTGCGTGAGCAGGCAAGCGGGAAGGGCCCATGCGAAACTGGGCGGGCAAGAAAATTGTTGTAGAGTTTGCGGAGACCGGCGATTATTACCTGGCGGAGAAGTACCACCAGCAGTACTTGTCCAAGGGTGGCAGGTTCGGGGAGGGCCAGTCGGCTGCCAAGGGCTGCACAGGTGAACAGCGCTGCCGCCCACCACGTGTTTGAAGTGTGCTCAGTGGTCACGAAGGGTCCTTGCTGCAAGATAATGAAAATTTGTGCAAGGTGCCAACACATGGTTATACGTGCATTGTGTTGCTGCAGATCCTATCCGCTGCTACGGTTAACCTTGACGAAGAAGGTTACGAGAACCAGAGTCAGGCAGTATGTCAACGGACAGATGGTGTCGCGCATAGCCACAGGCGTATTGGCCACACGACAGTATGCTAACACCAATAGACATTCTTGCCCAAATGCTGTCTACAAACAAATACTTCTAGCTGTAATCTTGGACCCGTGCAGTCGGCGCAGTTGCGGTATCCCTTTTCGTTCACGCTTAAACCTAGTGTGCACACCACCCACCAACGTGTTCTCAGTCATTTTGGTATATCGTTGGCTATCTGATGTTACAGCAACAGTCAAGGGTAGAGCTATGACTCGGCCCCCTGGGAGGCATGTGCGGTTCGCCTGCAGAGGGCTGTGGCCATCAGGCACCAACTGACCAAGGGACCTGCACTAATGAGGCCCAAACACTCCCCCACTGGGGCAAAGCCATTTGTGTACTTCGCCAAAGCAGATGTCAGCTGCAGCGACAGTGAACTTTCGTCCATGCGGTTTCGGCTGGCCCGCGAGCTGCAGTCCATCGTCAACTATATGGCGAACTGCGACCTGGAAAAGCCCAATGAGCCGGTTGTGGTGTTGTTTTCAAAGCTAGAACCTGAGGTATGTGCATAGGCGTGGTGGATTACCGATATGCCGTTGCTGTGAGTGATAGACGTGTGGTGGTGTGAGGCTTGCCCGTTCTGAAGCACTTAATGTTTGCCTAAAACACTGCACAGGTGTTGAGGAACTATGTGGGCAGGTCTGGCTGCACCATCTCCACCAGCAACCGGAGCCTGGGCAGCTTACCAAGCGCAGCGTCCATCGTGAGCAGCAGCGTTACTGCGTTGGTGGCAGAGGACCAAAACCGCCTCAAGCACCTAAAGAAAGTCCTGGAAGAGACAAGGGACGTCTTGAATCCTCGCTTCATCGTCCTTTGCCCTCTGTCGCAGCACTGGAGTTTCATGTTTGTTTTCCTACGCTCGTACGCGCGCCTCCAGCAGGGCTTGCACCGCTTGTACCCAGCAGCGACCCAGGTGGTCCTTGACAGGCGTGTGCAGCCCAAAGCCAGCATGAAACTGGTGGACGATTTTACCGTACCAGCCAGCACCCAGCATCGGCTCAAAACTCGGCTGCTGGCAGTGCTGCACCCCTTCCTCGAATGGATGGGCTCAGACGGCTTGGAAGGCGAGAACGAGGAGCTGCCAGTTTTGTTGACAAGCTGCAACATCCTCCTGCTCTGCCAGCGCATTGTGACCGAGCCCTCCTCACTCGCTGACTTATCCAACATCGACCTTCAACATGTCCTGCTGGCACGGGACCGCCTCATCGAGGTGCAGCGCAGCATGCGGCCCCGCCTCATGGTGCTTTGCAACTGGCAGCAGCCCGCGCAGTGGGTCTTCGTGCTGTGCCGAGATTATACGTCTCTGCTAAGCGGCATCGGTTCTTTCTTCGCCGACCGCCACATGTTCGTATGGAAGCCTCGCCGCATACCCCAGCTGACAGATGCAGTCGTGTGTGACTTCTGCTACAACCCAGCCTGTCCAGTCTCACGTGGAATAGCTACCAGCGGGGTGAAGTTCTGCCCGGGATGCCAAGTGGCGCGGTACTGCAGCATCGCGTGCCAGCACGCTGACTGGCACGCCTCTGCGCTGCCGCACAGCAGGCTGTGCAGTAAGTTCTCGGAGGGCGGCCTGCGTCGCGGGTACATGTCGCCCACTACTGCAGCGGCAATGCGCAGCAGCAGCATATTCACGCATTGAGCGAAGGCAGGGCTGGCGAGTTGAGACACTAGAAGGTGTCGAAATTGGGTATTTAATCGCGTCGCTTGCGCTCAATGCTGACCATGAACTGCATTTGAACCTCGCTTTGCATGCAGCACAAACACTGACTCAGCAAGGCATGCATGACAAGTGTGCACGCGTATCAAACAGCATGCATGTGCGGCGGCCGATATTGGGCGGGTGGCCCTCTTAGCAGGAGTAGTCCGGGCTCCCATGAGCGTATTTGCTTCCTGCTGCATAATAGGTCGATGATGCATGCACGAATGAACCCAACCCCATGAACCCTGATTTGCACCTAATTGAGAGCGCAGGTTTCCGATGAATCCTGCATAGTGGTATGCTTGTGACTGAATACAGCACAGTGAAATGCACAGTGCGTTGTACAACCTATGTATTGTCGTTGTGCGTGCACCACAGTGGTGCTGTGCAGGCTGTGCCATTCGGCCCTTCTGTCACTGTAGCCCCCACACACCAGCTCCTATGTACGGTATTTGGCAACCGAAATCTTCAGCCGCGAGCCAATCCGGTTCGGCATGTCAGTCCACCCCATCAACAGGCGGTCGGCACCTCCATGCTGCCTCTTCATGGCTCGAATCCTTCGGGCCGATCTCATAGCACGTCCTCCGTTTGCTTGTATGCCACCATTGTCCTGACGTTGTGTACCTGAGCACAACATGTGCACACACATGGCACGGCAGATAGGGCAGTGGACGAGCGTACGCAGGTGTGTGCATCTTGACCCTGTTTGCTTCAAAAGCACCATGCTGAAACGTGCCGCAACCTGAACACGCTTTGGATTGCATGCCGCGTCGCTAGAGGACAATAGCGATCATCTCCTCCCCCTCACCTGACTGCTGCATTTATCATGGCTGCTTGTATGCGTGGGCAAGCATTGCTCACATGGCACAGTTCACGCTTCAGCGCTGCATCCATCTCCTGCCTAAATGGTCTGCCAGGCCACCAGATATCAAGTCGCTCTAGCGGCAGCCGTGGCGATGCTGCTGCTGTAGTCGTTCTCAGGTGTAAATGTGTAATCCTCTGCCAATGCTGCGCTTCTCGCCCTGCCTTTCACCAGCGTAGCAGCAGAGGCAAGCGCCCTGCTGGTGCCTGTGCTACGTCAAGCGCTACAAGCGCTACATATTACGTATGTCATCATGCCGCCCACCTTTGTGCTGAACGCACGCAGCGTGACGATCTCGGGGTTCTCGATGCTGCGCGCGTCGCTGTCCTCCCTGCAGGCACATGCACGGCGCACAGCACACACGCATCGCACAGCATGCACAGCACGCACATTGTGTTAGCAACACAGCAGAAGCTCAACGGATTACGCAGCAGGAATGGTCAGTACTTCACGACGAGACGAGCCGCGATGTGTGGGCCCAGATTATGACTGGCATGCGTGATTGTAGTCTCGCACTCCAGCTGTGCGCACCAGCTTGGTCATGGGTCAGGGTGTGCTGCTGCTTGTGTTCTGATTGTGCTGTGTGGGTACGTATGAGTCTGCTGGCACGTAATACCTTGAGTGCCACACATTGACACCCGCTGACGTGCACGGCAAGGGTTAATGCATTTACTGCATGGGAACGCCTATGCGCATCATGGGCGGGAGGATTTGCCTGTGTTGATGCAGCATGGCATAAAGTGTGGCCGCACAGCCTCAATAAACCGGTGCAAGGAGCGCTGTGCTGCGACTGAATGAGTCCTGTGGCAGGTTCTGTGGGGCATGAAGCAATGCTGCCCACAGCTGCCTGCTGTGCTGCTCACCACTGCTCAGGCACGTCTTCGATGCTGTGCGTGTACACCAGGATGTCGATGGCGCCTGCATGGCAGACAGTTATTGCCTGTGTGAGCGATTGAAGACCTCGTCAAGTTGAGCAGCAAGCACGTGTGGCATGTGCCTCCTCTGCGGTCTGGTAGTGTGTGACCATGTGCATGTCGCATGCACGTTCGCCATGCATGCCCCTGCATTCATGCGTGTCCCAGAGGAACCCTTGCTGGAGCAAGCATGCTGGCCCTTGGTGGCCATCCCTGCGTTTCGTGCCTTGCATACACTGCTGCACAGGGGAGGAATTGAGTGCGTGGCCCAAGCAGCTACCGCATGCACTCCATCCCACCAAGCCAGTGCAACAGCGTGAGGACCCGCATCGAGCACACTGATTGGGCATCAATAGGACTCACATCTGCTTTCCAGAAGCGGGAGGAACGATACGCTCGCACAAATCTGCAAAGTGCAGCAACCCACACGGCTTTGCCAAAGCGGCATTGTGAGCGGCAGGCGAGGACAAGCATATAATAGCACAACATACGGTGCGTACCTGGCGCAAAATCCCAGCTATCTCGCTCTTTATTTCCGTGTCAGGTTTCTCAGGTGCAGGCCTGGACAGAACGAACGCACAGCGCAAACGTTGCGGCACAGACAGCCAGCATCAAAACAGACAGTGAGCAGACACTCAACAGCCATGACGGTCAGCAACATATTCAATGCCTGTGGTTACAACCGTACATGACTCTTACCCTCCTTTCACCACTGCCTGGTTCGTCTCAACGTCGAACGTCCAGCGCTCGAGCGAGTCGCCAGTGTCAGCGTCAGTGATGACAAGAACGAGCTGCTTCAAGTGCCCCGACTCCAGCCACTCTGTTCAAGTGTTTCACAAAGGGCAGGCTCAAGTCCAGCTGTACAAAGGGTTCACGTAGGTAAGAGGGCAACAGGCTGTGTACCTTACCTTTCACTTGGCCAAGCACCGTGCTCAGGTATGTGTTCAAGCCATCGTCGCTGCTGACCCAGAGATTAATGCCATACTCCTTCTTTTGCTTGAAGTTTTCAGAGGGGTAAACACCACGCTGGTATAGTATGCTGCGGGGAGGCGTGGACAACGGGACTGTCAGGCATGCCTTGCAACGTTGCCATCAAGGATACGGCTGCCCCACAGCCAGGCCAGAAGTTGCTTACCTTTGTACAGCATATTCAAAGTACTGTGAGACGATTTTGGCTGAACCTTGCAAGGTAATCGTGCTGCGCTGCACCTGTGTTTGCACTTGCATGGTTGGCAACTGGCACAACAAGGAGGCGTACTTGAGAGGTGTATGTGGATACTTGCACTCCAACAAGGATACAGGTGCCTGCGGATAAGCCTTTGTATGGTTTCAGGGCTGCCCAGGCGTGCATATGGATATATGGAGTGTTTGTGCTGTGGCTGTCAAATGGTGTCTGGTTGCACGTTCGAATGGCATGCACTGCCCTCTCAACCTCGCCAACAAGCAAGTATGCAGCGATACAAGTTTTTGCGGCACAAACCATCACAAGAAGCACAAGCCTATAAACCTGCAGCTGTGTCAGCTGCGTTGCCTGGCGCCAGCTTACCCCACACCTCACGAGGCTGCACCAACGCCATGCGGAAACAAAGATGAGGGTTGATGCTGTAGGTCTCAGTCCGCCATAAATACTTTTTCAAGGCGCTGCGGCAGAGCACTCGAGCTTTGAACGACCGTTTCCGAGCCGTGTTTGCAAGGACACGGATTATAGCTACGAACTATGACCACAAGCAGCAATGGCTGCAAGCAAATGCCAGCAAGCTAGGTATACAGGAGAGGGTACTCACGTTGCCTGGCAGAGGGTGCCATCATGGAGGCACGTCGCTCAGGCACCGTTCCTGACGCAGGGGCCGAAGGCCTGCTGCAGTGCTCGCAAGGTTTGCGAAGTGTACAAACAGAATGGACATGGCAGTCAACGTGCTCAAAGTACCGTCCTATGCTGGCGCGCTCCTAAACGCCGGTCGACGTGCGCCGCGCACATGCATGCAGTGATGCAGTCCAGGAGTCAAAGGGTGTGACCTGCTCCTGACCCGACATTGCGTGCACTTGTTTGCAGCGGTTAAACCACCTCGATGACCACCTCCTGCCTGCGGGTTAACAGCGCCGTGCATCGCCCGCCTCATCATGTGCAACTATGCAAACTCCATGCACTGGGTCAGCTGGTGCGCCTGTTATGCCGCCTGATTGGCACCAAGCCATACCTCTACACCCCAGATGCAATCAGAGCAAAAGCAGCCTACCAGCTGACAGAGAGCTACCTCTCCGCGGCCCTGGCGGCGGCGCGGCAGCCAAACAAACGGACGTGCTGCACAATGCAACGTCCATAGTCTGTCAGGCCGGGGAGCTGCTTGAGGCCAGGCCCTGCACACAGCATCTTGCACCTCTGACCTGCAATGCTGCTGTGTGCATGCATTTCGCCCTTGTGCATGCACACAGCAACGCACGTCCACCCTGCCCGCCGCCGCTGCCTCCGTCAACTCGCCTGCCATCACCATGCTTGTCACGTCCCAGCTCACCTGCTGCATCCACGCACGTGCACCATCCTCTCCTACCTCAACAGTTCACCCTGAACAGTCGACCACTGACTCTGCTAGACACTGCTCGTCGTGTGCAGTCTATATCCTTGCGCTCACGTCACGCAAATGCACACTGCACGGCCCCACGGGTATCACACTGCATGACCCCACGGGAGCCTCTTCCTGATACCCACACACGAGTTGCACAGCTTATTTATACATGCCACATGCTGATGTGTGCGCCACATACGCACCAGCTGCGGCGGGTGTTTGCGCTGAGAGGCATGCACGCGAATTGCTTCCATGCATGCATGATCGCATGATGCATCATCCTATGCGCTCTAAAGCTCCGGAGTCTAGGTTCTGCATGCTTGCTGGAGTTTGGGCTGTTACCCGGCCCCCCTCGTCCCGCTCCCTCCACAATGAGGATGCCCACAGGCTGCTCTGATCCCCCTCTCAAGGGCGCCCCTGAGCAAGTGGCTGGCGGTGGCTGGCGCGTATGTATGCCTCACTAGTGCACATGTCAGGAGTTTGTTTGCGCATCAACCCAGCTGAGGTGCCTCACACATGCGTACGACCATGTTTGTGGAATCTACGTCGCTGCTGCTGACGTTGCTAAGGCAGACGGTGGGCAAGGCTGAGGCCATTCCAAGCCCTTGGACGAGCACATGATGAAGCTGCGGCAGCATGAAAACAAAACAGTGCTGACAGCTCAAGCTGCACCATACGGGGCGACATACGGGTTGCAGAGGTAGGCAGGATTACCAGGGAGATGCGCATTTGAGCTACAGTTCGAAAGCGTTCAGCCGGTCAAACTATACACCTACCATCGTGCCCCATGCTTTATTCGTCGCTGGCATGGCGTGTGTGAACCTTCCGCTTGCACAAAGCAGGTATCTAATTGAACAAGGCAGTGGTCCCAGAAACGGAAGAGCGGCGCAGACATGGGCGCAGACATGGAGAGGGGAATTGGCCTGAGCACAGTTGACAGTTGTAATGAGAAACAAAGCGAGCAAAGTTTGGCTGAACCAAGCCGCACCACAACGCGAGCATGCGTAGAGACCTTCCGCAGCGTTCAGTGGGCTACCAGGGGTGCGGTACGCAGCATGTACGCGCCCCAACGGAGGCATACATGCGGCGCAACTCCACGCTAGCTGGCAACGCCTGAACTACAATCACTGCCCCTAACAGATGCATACCATGCGCAGCTGCACCACCAGGGTCGACACCAGGCCATATATATGCGTGCACACACAACTGCACTCAATGAAGATAATCGAAATCGCAAACATCCTGTCCAGCGACGCAAACACGGGCGCATGCATAGGCGTCAATCCGTGAGCAAGCTGATTGCAAGTCCACAACTGCATGCAAGCATAAGGCGAGCCCCATCCACAACACTCTCACCAGGAATTCCGGCCTTGTTAACCAAGAAAAACAATTCCACTGCATACGAAGCAAATCGCACCAGTCGGCCAGGCCATGTTAGCCAGGCCTGTCGTGGCATATCGACCTGATATGGTACACAAGGTGCTGCCATGCACCGCTGTTGCGCCTGCCAACTTGCAGCGCCTCTACCTACAAGGCTACAACACGCCTAAAACATCATGGACGCACCACCCAGCCAACGGGTGGTGCAAATACCGGCCGGTGTATGCAGCAGCGCCGCATGCATCCAGGATCTGGATCGAACTACATAATGTAGTACATGTAGTACATGTCCTACGTAACATCCGCACGGCTGCTGGGCTGACAGCGCTCACCCCCATCCTACCCCCTCCTTGCACCACCGTTGAGGGGCAGATCATGCATGAATACTGAATAGCATGCATTGCATGATGGTGTTGATGTGAATACGACAGCATGCATGGCATGATCCATCAATTTCTAACCTCACGCAGCGAAGCTGTGCATCAGCCAGGTAGCATGGTCCACCCCTAAGGCTGCAACCATTATTGGATGGATTGATGGGGTAAACGTCCATACTGTCATGCGCAGCCTGAGCCTGAGGCAGTGTCATACTGCACATTGTGAAATACACTGGAAACTTCCAACGCCGCCGCCTCTGTGTCTTACTCGCTGCTCGCTCGACGCTTGCATTATCATTATCATGCAACGGACGCAGCATCACAGATTATCAGCGGCGCCATCACCTGGAGCAGAGCACGCAGAACCCCCGAAGCACCCATAACCCCCCTACACGGTACCACCCCTCCCCCCCCCCGGAAGGTGGCCGCCACCGCGTCACCCGTTTGCACCACATGGTGCGGGGATGGCAGGTCCCCCCAAAA